>JAHWGI010000736.1:0-16284 GCA_029379305.1 Frankliniella fusca | reverse complement strand
ATCCTCCCGTATCCTCCTAAGATACCCAAAGAGACCTTTATCCGAGGGGGCAACCACTCCCTATCCGGAGGGACACATGATTTCACGATTTATAAGATTTCTCCAGATTTCCCGAGATTTCTCGAGATTCCTCCTTCTCTGATTTTACCTGATTTCTCTGATTTTGTAGGATTTCTTCACATTGCGTGTGATTCCACGACACTGTAAAAAATTTCTATGGTAGATTTCCTATAAATGTATCTGACGCTTTTCACATATACATGGATAGGAATTTTCCTATACACGCGTGTCGTAATTTTACCATGCACGATAGTATTCTTACCATACATGTATAGGAAATTTCCTATACACGTGTGTAGGGTATATACGATATATGTGTGGTGGTCCCACCATAAATGTATAGGAATTTTCCTATACATTTGCATCCATTTCAAAACAGAAAATAGAGATTTCTTTCTTTCCTGTACTGCTCTCAGCTTCCTTTCATTTCACTTTGCTTGTCAAATTTAATTGTTACATGTAATTATGCATTGAACTTACGAAGAATTACCTTACCTGAAGAAGAGTTGAACCCGGACTTCTTTGCTGCGAACCCGTCACGTTGACCACTGGACCACTGGGACGAGATGGGAGACGCGCCCCAGCGTGTCCAGGTCATCCCGAGGTCGCGCGCCCCTCCCGCCGGGCCAGCCCCGGATCGGGGATGGCCCGGTGAGGAGGAGTGAGCGGCCCGGGAGGCGTGGCCAACTGTTTACAGTTCGTGGAATTTTCGACCAGATGTTTTGATGTTGGATGCATTTACCTTCCTGCCTTTCGTGAACTTTTTACCACTGGCATGCGATATTGCTTCACTCTGAATATCTAAGAATAATATTTGGAACTGGCTTCGGACTGCTCATAACTACATCAGATACAATGTATAACCAAATGAAACACAATTTGGTACTGATTGTACCAAATGTGTTTAATTAGATATGAACACAGAAGTCCGGTGATCTTTAATACCATAGTCCTCGGACATTGAGAGTGTCCTCCCTCAATGTACGACCGAGCAGTGAATTGTAAGCGCAATCAAATTTAATGCGGCGACCCATTTTTTTTTAAAGAACTAACAGTGTATAGCAAAATTTCCATATCGTCAAGTGATTTTCCTATACATGCATAGCAGCGTGTGCCCTCCACACATGTATGGCAAATTTCCTTGACATTTGTAGTGGTTTTCCTATATAGTTTGGGGTTTTCCCATACACGCTTTGAGGTATGGTAGATTTCCTATACATTTATGAGATTTTTCAGGAACCATACCATGTATAGGAAATATCCCATACAAGCGTATAGTAAAAATCCCAACATTTTTTACAGTGGAGATTTCAACCAGATTTTAACGGATTTCTCAAGATGCCTTCAAGATTTCACGGGATTTCGAGAGATTTCGGTGAATTTCGTTTAGATGATTTCCAATGATTTCGGTGATTTCGCGAGATTTCAATGGGATTTCTCTGGGATTTCACCGGCTAGGGACACATGATTTCTTGAGTGGTTGCCCCCTCGCCTTTATCGAATCGACCAACTAACTTTATTCGTCTATGCTGAAAACGTTTGCAGCGAAAGATCTCTAAAAATTACACATCAAGCTCAAACTTGTATTTCAGATCAATACTTTTCTTTACTACATTTAGTACAATGGGCAAACTTGACCTAGTGAACTGAAGTATCGTAAATACTCAAGGTACCGTGCTTTTGGAGAAGCTTCACGTTTATTGTCTCTGCGCGGTATTAGACGATTGACAGCTCGGGCCGAGGTCTCTCTGTATCAGAGCCTGGCCGGGCGCGGCCAGGGAGATGGCGACTGCTTCGGCTCCCAGCTAATTCCCTCTCCCCTCTGTCCCCTGATGACGTCTTGCGCCTCCATTGTGCCGAGCGACTTGGCGAGCCCTCCTTGTGGTCCTCGAGCCGCGCGCACGTCATCTCACACTGCTCAGCTCACCCTCTCACTCGCCCACCTCTATCTGACTCCCACCCCTTCCTCTCCTGCCCCCTCCCCCTCTCTCTTCTCCCGCCTCCCTTCCTTTTGCCCGCTCTCCCCCTGTCGCTCTTGTTTCCCTCTCACTTCCACCCCATCCCATGTCCGCTCCCTTCCCTCCCCTTCCCACCATTCGTCTCTCATACCCCTTCTTCATTCCCACTCCCATACAAAGTCCCCATATACTAGGAGTACGTGCGGCAGGCACGAAGTTGCTGAGCGAAGCGCTATGCGTCTCATCCGAGTCATTAGTATATCCAGGATGGATAGTGATCGGGGTGCGTTTCCGCATACACACTGAGGTACCATGAGTGTATTGTTAGGTGAACGAGTGTGAATCGCACTGAATGCGCCTGCATGGACTTATCGACTTGGACTTAGCGTTACTGCAGTACTGCTGACGCCTGCTAGACGCTGGGTAGGCCAACCCTCACAGCACGACTGGGTAGATGGTGGCCTAACCAGAGATCCCAAGTGCAGCGGGAGCATAGCATAGTCCTCGTCGCCCACACCCGCTCTAGCGGCAGCGTTTGGAACTGCTTCCAGCAACGAGTATCATAGGGGGGTGGGGTGGGGGTGAGGAGGTTGGGTGTGGTCGGGGATAGGATAGCAGAGGCACAAAGAAGAGGTTAGGATTTACTTTTGTTTACCACGAAGAAAACGTGTATCTGTTTCGTTTGTAATCACAGTGTGATTCTGCAACGTATGCAGAATGTTCTGAAAAGCAGATTGTAGAGAATACAGTTGCGTACTTTCACTACTATACTACAAAAGGGTGGTCTGAAATAAACAAAAATAAACGACGCAGTATCAGGTAAGAACTTGTTTAGTGCGTTCTTTCTCAGTAATTTAAAAAAAAAACCATACTACGATGGTTCAAAGTAACAATTAATTCGTCCAAATGACTAGCAGAACACAAAAAGTGTTTAAAGATGGTGATTTAACATAACCTGAAGAGCTGTAGGAGACAATATATAATTAACTAAAACTTGAAAAGCTCTCAACTAGAAGTCACGGCTTTCAAGGCGCTGACAATTTCCCTCATTCCAGCATTGTTCCAATGTACCATGTCCTTTTTGTTTGAGCCTTTGAAAGTTCTGAAATTGAAAACAACGATATTAATGATTACTGTAATGTTTAGTAATCTGACTGTAATGATTCCATAATTATTCCGAAATAGGAACACCTACTTCTCATACAAATCTTCTCTTACGGTTTCCTTCGTTGCCCCAAAGATTGAAGAAGTGTCAACCACTTTGACATTTTTGAATTCTATGAAATTCAAAAGATAAAATTTTGTTAAAAATATTGTAAAATTACAGATATACTCAAGGTGGATTTATAAATGTACAATCTTACCAAGCACACTTTGTTCTTTGATACAGGTATTTATCTTCACAACATTGTCAAAACTGTTCGCTGCAGCTGGGATGGGTGGAAGAGTTAAAATAATAACTTCCTTGCAACGCCTGGCCAATAGCGCCAAGATTCTTTTAACATTGGAAACAGCTCTTCCTATAGGTGTGTCCTTTAAAACAAATAGTGTATCTTTGAATCTTAACCAAACTATAACTTATTTTTAAAATTAGGTTAATGTAACATCTTAGAAAATAAAAGAAATATATTTTTAACTTACATGAGTAATGTCATTAGTTCCGATCATTACTATAACTTTTTCGGCAAGAGCTGGAGAATTAGCCTTATTGTGGAGGTCCCCGAGGAGCCTTCCGACTGTCTGCCCATGAGTTATCAGACCCAATTGCTTTTTGTTTGCTGAAAAGAATGGACAGATATGAGTAAAGATAGTTAAATATTATTACTGGAGTGTATTAAGGGAATTGAGTCAGGAGATTAACATTTGGATGTTGTAAAGCACTCACTCTCTCGGTTATAAGGGACATTGTGCCCCAGGTATGCAGCTAGGCGACCCATCATACTGTCCCCAATGAGCTGGTAGCCCCTCCAAATTGGCCGCTATTAATTGCAAGAAGAAATGGCCCGATTATTCTCTAGCTGTCCGAGTATGGAGCCCGGGTATAAAATCATAGAGGAGAACTTTTAAGAACTTACTGGTTTCAGCGGCTTAACATGCTTAACTGGCTTAGCACTCTTTTTGTCCTTATCTTCGGTAACTGCCGGTTTGACCGTCGGATTAGAAGGCCCTCCTAACTGCTCCTTCAACAGTTTCAGAGCCTCGCCCTGGTCCAGAAGCATCACCAATGTTTTCGGGTCAGTCATCGTTAGTGCTGAAACGAAAATGAACAACTCGATTTTCATAGCACTTAAGAGTTTCTGTACCCAAATATCTGTTTGTATCGGATTTGAGAAACGGTAAGGCTGAGTAAGTTTCGACCCTGATGATAATAAATACCTTTAAAGCAGTCAAAATCCGTTGAACAGAAAAAGTACGCTAAATCTGGAGCGTCCGGTACAGCGCGAGTAGGCGGCGATAAAAAGGACCCGGAACCAGCTGTTACCCGTGTTTGCCAACAGCCCTGCCACCCCATCGTGGAAAGCTTTTGCCGCTTGCGATTCCACTGTTTTCACATATATTCACATAACAAATACGACCTTTTTTTTTATTCTAAATCGTTTTGCTTCACCCTACTTCATTAATGTAATCGGTAACCATGATTTCATCGTACTTCACGGAAATTACTGACTTAACTTAGTTGGTAAACTTGAGATGTCGATAATCGACAATCGGCATTTGAAATTAATTTGAAAATACAGTCGGACACCCCGGTTGGTAACTCCGCAACATTTCACGACCACAGAAAAAAGGGGAAGGTTTACCAGTGTCAGCTGTTCGGCAGCAGAACTACTACCTCTGCCGTGTTCTGGCAGGTATCGTGTGCCGTGCCTCTCCAACTTACTGCCTTTAAGCCTCGACGCTCTGCACTGCTACAACTACAGGCCCAAAGAGCACTCGGGGTTCGCAGCGGTCATTCCCCGGGGCCGGCGGGGCCCGGTGTAGCACGAGCACGGTCTATCGGAGCCTGTCAGCTGATTCCGAAGAGCGCTTTCCTCGCTGTCTCTCTCGCACTAATACGGCGCACCCCATGAGTGCGAGAGAGACAGAGCGACGAGAGCGCTCTTCGGAATGAGCCTACAGGGGCCGGAGAGCCGGAGCGGGGCCTGGCCTGGGGCCGGAGAGCCGGGGCGGGGCCTGGCCTGGGGCCGGAGAGCCGGGGCGGGGCCTGGCCTGGGGCCGGAGAGCCGGGGCGGGGCAGGCGGGGCCAGCGGGGCCAGCAGGAGCAGGGTGTATCGGGGCCTGGGGCCGGTGCGCCAGGGCCGGGGCGGAGCCGGCGGGGAGCAGCAGGGACTATCGGGACCAGGGTCGTAGGCCCTACGACGTAGGGGCCGCCGCCACGCCCCATCACCCGGTGCGGGGGCTTCCTGGACGGCGCCTAGAGCAGGGAAACGAGCGAGCGCAGAAGCTCGTATGCGTCCGAAAACGACAGGTGAGAGTGAGACGTTCGAACTACAACTTCGCTTCCTCTCACTCTCACCCCTCGTTTTCGGATGCAGACGAGCCCTCTGCGCTCGCTCGTTTCCCTGCTCTAACGGCGCCGTGCCACGGCCCTCCATCTCCAGTGGGGCTGTGCTCGGTCGGACGCCGCTGGCTCTCGCTACGTCAGTCTCTGTCACCGGTCACCACACCGGCTCGTCTCAGCTCATCCCAACCGAGCCGGTCTGAGCCGCACGGAGCATCTCAGCCGGGTGCGAGGCCGAGAAACGAGCAGCTAAATGCAAGCTCTTGGCTCTCAGCACTACCCCCACCTCCGCCCGCAGTATCGCGGCGAGCACTGAGTGGTCGATTGTAACTGTGAAGCTAGTCGAGCATTCCCCGCCGATTGGCATCATCATTCAGAGTTGAATCTATATACCCAAAGCAGTGGTCTGAGTGCATCATTGATTCCAATAGTTCGCTCCAATTTTCTCCAGGCATTTAGGAATTTTTTTTTTTTTTTTTAATTCAAGTCTAAATTTTGTCATGTCAGTTGAGGTATCTATCATATTTGAAAAGAAACAACTTTTAACTTGATAAGAAATGTATTTTCATAATTTTTTGCATTTAACAAAGGGATTTTTTCAGAAACTTCAGATTCTAAACATTCCGTCTTCATTCAACTGCTACGCTTCATGATGAAATTCAAACTGCTGTCACATACCCTGCTTAACAAACCACCATCTGCACAGAAAAAAAAATAGTTGTTAGATAATGAGAGTCTGCTCTAACTTTATGGTACTGAATGAATTTTGTCTCACCTAACAGAGCTATGTATTTACTTCTCAGTATAGCATCAGCCAAATCGTTAATGTTCCCGCTTTACTTTCCCCTCCGATTCTGGTTTGTCACTCTGTGCTCAATAGTTGCCTCTTGCAGTCATCCTTTTCCCAGTCAAAGAAAAGGGCAAAATTATCACATGCGCAACACAAAGATAAAACATAAACATAACAATGCAAAAACATTCCTTACATTGAAATAATCCGTTTTCCTTATTGGACTTTAACTTATAGCTGACCCAGTTAGGTATTCGGTTCTCAGCATTCTTTCAGCTAAATCATAAATGTTCCCGCTTTACTTTTCTCTCAGATTCTGCTTCGTCAGTCCATGCTAAATAGTTGTCTCTTGCAGTCATCCTTTTTCCTGTCAAAGAAAAGGGCAAAGTAATGACATGCACAACACAAAGATGTAAAAGAAATATAACAAAGCAAAAACATTCCTTACAATGAAAAAAATTCATGACGCTTTAGCTATCAGCTAAATCAGAAATGTTTCCGCTTATCTTTGCCTTTAACTTTTGAATTGTTAGTCCATGGAAAATAGTTGCTTTTAGCAGCATGTTTTTCCTATCAAAAAAAGTTTCAAAATTATACCAGGCACAATGCTTTTAAAGGATAAAATATTGAAAGAGAGATTTTTATCATACCTATTTGCTAGTATGGGGACAACTCAGCAGGCTTTCTGCCTGGTGTTGCTGAAATAGAATACACAGCACCACAGCAAAATGGCCTGGAAAAGTTAACCAACACTGTGTTTTCACAGGTCGATAACTGGTTTACACAGCAGAGCTGCCTAGAGACAGCCTGGAAAAGAGGGATTCATTCTGGTATTTTTGCATCTCAACATGCTTAGGTCTTGCTTATTTTTTTAAGTTTTTTGGGAAAAGAAATTAATGAGTTTTTATAAGATACTACCTGAATGCTGAAATCAATTAAAGTACAGCAATTTGATGTCACTATTTAATCTGACTTAATAATATTTTTATGCAAATGTCAGACAAACTTTTGACCAAGTTGTTGGCATAACAATGCAAAAACATTCCTTTCATTGAAATAATCAGTTTTCCTCATTGGACTTCACTTACAGCTGACCCAGTTAGATATTCAGTTCACAGCGTTCTTTCAGCTTAATTACAAATGTTCCCGCTTTACTTTTCTCTCAGATTCTGCTTCGTCAGTCCATGCTAAATAGTTGTCTCTTGCAGTCATACTTTTTCCTGTCAAAGAAAAGGGCAAAGTAATGACATGCACAACACAAAGATGTAAAAGAAATATAACAAAGCAAAAACATTCCTTACAATGAAAAAATTATGAAGCTACAGCTATCAGCTAAATCAGAAATGTTTCCGCTTATCTTTGCCTTTAACTATTGCATTGTTAGTCCATGGAAAATAGTTGCTTTTAGCAGCATGTTTTTCCTATCAAAAAAAGTTTCAAAATTATACCAGGCACAATGCTTTTAAAGGATAAAATATTGAAAGAGAGATTTTTATCATACCTATTTTCTAGTATGGGGACAACTCAGCAGGCTTTCTGCCTGGTGTTGCTGAAATAGAATACACAGTACCACAGTAAAGTGGCCTGGAAAAGTTAACCAACACTGTGTTTCCACAGGTTGATAACTGGTTTACACAGAGCTGCTTAGAGACAGCCTGGAAGAGAGGGATTCATTCTGGTATTTTTACATCTCAACATGCTTAGGTCTTGCTTATTTTTTAAGTGTTTTAGAAAAAAAAAATCATGAGTTTTTATAGGATACTACCCAGAATGCTGAAATCAATTACAGTACAGCAATTTGATGTCACTATTTAATCTGACTTAATAATTATTTTATGCAAACTAATGATTTTATGCAAACGTCAAACAAACTTTTGACCAAGTTGTTGGCTGGAAACTTAATATTCTCATAGAACACTTTAAATGCTTTCTTGCAGTAAATGAGTAGGAATTGAATTATATCCAGTAAAGAATCCCTCTAGAGCAACACAACATAAATGTAGGCTGCAGTTACGCAGGCAGAGACTGCCCGGAAGAGTTAAAGGCCAGTGTTTCCACCGGCCGATAACTGGAGTACACCGCACCGCACAGAGGTGGCCGGGAAATTTTAGCAACACTGCATACATGCAGGCCGTGGGGTACGCAGGCAAAGCTGCCTGGAAAGGGTCTGCACAGGTGCAGGCCATAGAGTACACGGTGCCGCAATCAGCCCGGACAAAGTTTTAGGTCTCTTACATTCCTCACGGGATTCGCATACCGTAGATGTGGCGCTCTCCCGCCTCACGAGATGGGAATCCTGGACAGCCCCTTACGGCAGTCATTCTGTCCAAATTAAACTCAGGGTCCAGTAGGAGACCTTCCCACGATTTGACCCTGGACAAGCCGACATAGATCAACCCCACCTGGAAGTCATACGGGCCGACGTTGACGACGGCGCGCTCGACTGTCATCCCCTGCGCCTTGTGCACAGTGATGGCCCAGGCCAGACACAGGGGGAACTGCTCGCGAGTGCAGTGAGTACCCTGACCGTCGTCCCAGCCACGCAGCTGCGTGGCGATGGGCACCGTGCCGTCCGGCATGGTCGGCCCGGTGTAATGGTCGAACCTCACCATCACCGCGACGGGGAGATCGTTAGGCGAGGACTTGTCGCGGCTGTAGACAATGTCCACGACGGTGCCCCTCGCACCGTTGACCAAGCCGGCCGCCAACCAGAGGTTGCTGCGCAGCATGACGCGCGCGCCCTTGGCCAAGTACACGACGTGCTCTAGGCCCTGCGCCGCGTCCGCGCTGGCCGCCTTCGCTTTGGCGTTGTTGTGGCGCGCAGGGATGCGGGCCACCGGCACGTCCAGCCCCACAAGCTTGGTCTTGTTGTGCTTGGCGACCTCGTCGCGCGTGGTGAACAAATGCACGGCGTCCGTGAACTGCTCTCGCTCTGCGACGGGCACGTTCATTTTGAAACGCGCCGAGAACCTGTTGTGGTCTTCCTCGGTGGAGGTGCCGACTGACAGGCGATCCAGAGCGTCTCGAAAAGAGGCGTCAGCCTGGCGCTGAGAAACAGACAGGATTATTGACTTCTCAAAAGTCCGGTACATGAGTCTACCTCGGTGTACGTCTGCTGAGTCGGAGACGCTTGTACTGTACAGGGCCGGGTCCCCGACCGAGGGCAGCTGCCGTATGTCTCCAATCAGATACACGAAGAGACCGCCGAAGGGCTCGTCGCACCTCGGCTTGGCCTCGCGCAACCGCTTTTCCAGGAAGCCTAGGAGTCTGCAACCAATCATTGAGAATTCATCAATGAAAATGAAACGCACATCCTCCATTTCGTCCTGGAACTTACGCAAAGCCTCGCCCTCTAAGGGCTTGTAAGGCTGTCGGGGAAAAATTCTACACAAAGAATGGATTGTGGTACAGCCCATTCCGAGCACAGTGGCGGCGGCCCCCGTCGGCGCCATGAGCTTGACGGCCCGCAGGCCGAGCTGCTGCCTTACCATTGCCACGCACTTTTTGACAACAGTGCTCTTACCGCAGCCCGCTTTGCCTTGAATAATGACACGTTTAATCACGGGGGCGCGGGGAGGCGCGTTACCGGCGGCTACAGAATCGAGCTGGGTTTGGACCAAGTCGATCAGCTTCTGCTGCTCCGCGGTGTAGACCACCTCGTCCACCACGACCTCCTGCTCCGGCTCGACGTTCGTCGTCGCCCGGTGCCTGGAAACAAAGTCGCGAAGTACAGCATGGTCTCCATACGCGTCAGTAGAAGCGTGCCAGTCATAAGACAAGTCCATTTCGCGACGGCCCAGCTCGACCTCCTCGGCCTGGCCGTTCGGACCCATTCTGGCCACTGCCATCCACTCCTCAACGCCCTCCACCTCCTCCTCGACATGGTCGGGCTGCTCGAAAAGAGCCTCCTCGGCGGCAATCTCAGCGGCCGCCCCAGCGAGGTCCTCGTCAATGGGCTGGTCAGGGACGAGACCGGCGGCCTCGAAGGCCTCCTTCCACGTGCCGGCGCCCTTGGCCTCCTCCTCTGTCCGCCAGGCGGTGTGGAGCAGGACTTGGATTCGGTAATAATTCTCGTCCCGCTCGTCATTACCAGTCAGTTTGAGGCGCGGGAACACGCGGACTACTGCCTCTCGGACATTCCGTGTCCACGCCCCTCTTCTCCCCAAAGAGAAGGTTTTGGCGACCTGAAACAATGACATATTATTCATTTCGGCCGGAGTGCGTTGTTGATACCGGAGGATAAAAGCAGAAAATGTCGCAACAGCGCCATCATCCTCCTCGTCCTCCCGGCCAACATCGCCGCCGGGCTGGGCTGCACCCTCGTCGCCGACCTCGGCTGCGCCGTCAGCGGCCGCGGCGGCCTCGGGGTCGTCCACATCCTCCTCGACGTTCTCGCCCCCTCCCCCGCCGCCTCGACGGAGTGGAACCCACGCGTTCTTGTTCAAGTTCAGAACAATGAACTTGCGCGAGGACACGTGCAGGGGCTGTCCGCTGAGGATGTGGCACACCTCCTGGGCGGAGTAGTCTCGCTCGGACACGGTCTTAATGAGCAGCTTCTGGATGACTGATCTGGCCGTGTCCTCCGCGCCGGTCTCCGCCAAAACAGTTCTGACGAGCTCTGCGCAAGGCACTGACCTGTTCTCGCCCTTGGCGGTGTACTTCGCAATGTACCTGAGAATGAATCCCAAAGACAGAATGGGAGTAGCATCCATATTTGCCCTCCACAAAGTAATCACCCAAATGATAAACTTATTTAGGAGGCTGTCATTGCGAGCAGTGACAAGTTCCCACAGACCTCTTTCGTTTTCGAAAAGCCTTGTAATGGGCTCTTCCTGGAAAGGGAATTTAAATCTACAGACCGGTTGGCCGGTCGCCCTGTCGACCCGTTGGCAGTAACCATTTGAACATTTGTGCCGCTGCACCCTGTTCAACAGCTCGCCAAGGTCGCGCACCGGGTCCTCAATCTGGCTAAACTTTTTCCTGCAAGGATGAACTGCAGCAGGAGGCAGGCCCATCCCCGGGTTCATTGTCGACACCAATCCGTCAAAGTACCTGATGACGGCGTCGAGGTGCTCCGGGGTGGCAGCCGAGAGGTTACTTACGTCTGGAGCACCCTCGTGCCAAAGAATGGCGTGGATGTGAGGGGAGCCCCTGTGCTGGTACTCAACCCGGTACCACCACTCAACCAAGTTGTACTTGTGCTTGTACACCTTGTTGATAAAGAACTTTGCTCTTTCGGTGAAGAAAGTGTCGGCGATATGAGGATTGTCGCACAGGAGCTTGGAGCGCCGAGCGTCTGTCATGGCGTCCACATCCTCGCCAGGCGCAAGCAGGCGGAACAAATCCTCCCAGTGGAGATCGGCGGCACTGAGGGTGAGAAAAAGTGTGGGTACACCCAACTGTTTCACCATGTCGAGCAACTCACCACAGCGGGCGTGCCAGAACTGTCTGGTGCCCTTCAGTTTGCTGCCGTGATACAGCGCCTGCTTGAGGACATTCCTCCTGCCCCTCTCTAAGGCGGCGCGCAGGTCGGCGGCAGTCATGTTGCGGTACTGTGGGTTGTTCCTCACGAACACCCTCCCGTTCGTCAGAGCGTTCCACCGCATCATGGAGTTGAGGGCGAAAAACCTAAATGTAGGGTGGCAAGCAAATCGCCTGTCAGAGTACTCAATTAAAAACTTGAAATACTCAGCCATGTTGACCACTTGGCGCCGGCCACTCCTGTAATCGGCCTGGCCGTACGGGAAGAGCGTGGGGAAGGCCATGGTCATGTAGCCGTCAGTGGTGAACTCATTGACAGCCTGTCGGCCAATGGTGGGCCAGCCCACCACAGTGGCCTCCACCTGGTCGCCGTTGTGCACGGGCTGCACCAGCGGCATAAACGTGGTGTGGACGCCGACCTCTGCCTCCTCCTCAACAGGGCCCTGAGCTGGGCCGGCGGGCGGGGCGGGTACAGCGCCAGCTGCGGGTGCAGCGCCAGCCGCGGGGGCAGCGCCAGCCGCTGGGGCAGCGCCTGCCGCAGCAGCTCCCGGTCGCGCTGGGCGAGGGCGTTCGTCTATGCCCTGGACCTGAGGAAATGCGTCACCATCATTAGGGAGTTGAGCCAAATTTTCCTCAGATATTACCACGTCAGTGTAGTAGCGGTGGTGCTCCTTCAGCCACACAAGTGCCCGTCTGACGTGGCCCGACCGCACTCTGAAGTCCACGTGACCCTCGGCGCCTTGGGTGCGCACCGTGATCACCGAGGACAGGTCAGCGAGGCGGTGCGGCAGAGCGGAAGCCAGTTCCTGGACATCCTGAGGAAAATTGATAATATTTCCCGAGTAGCCGTACTGGCCGCCCCTTACCTTGTACACGGACACCACAGGGTGTACCCGCGCAATCAACTGCTGCTCAATGTACGTGAGCCCCTGCAGCTCGGGAGGGACCACGCCCGGGTCCATCCTGTTGGCGCCAGTGAATTTCTGGCACCGGCCAGCCCGGCAACTGGGAGCTAACTCCCCTCCCGGCGCCATTGTAGCCCTGCTGCAGTGGGGGCACACGTTCATGCGCAGCGCCGCCATGTGGGTCTCAAAGAGCTCCTCCAGGGTCGCTGGTCTTGCAGCGGCCTCAGGCTGAGGGCCGGCGGGGCCGGCAGCAACGCCAGCAGCAGCCCCAGCAGCAGCGCCAGCAGCGGCGCCCTCCTCCGGCACGTCAAAGTTGACGACGCGGCGCCGCAGCATGCGCTGGAGGCGGGCGTGCACGGCTCGCTCCGGGGTGACGACCTCCCGCACCTCCACCATGTGGGCGGCGGCTTGAGCGCGACGAGCGGCGGCCGCCTGAGGTTCCTGCAACAAACGGGCGTCAGCATGCTGCTCGGCGTTCCGAGCGCGCCTCTCGTCGCGAGCCTCGGGGTCCTGCTGCCCTCGGGCCTCAGCGTGGCGGTCCGCGTCCTCCTCACGGAGAACACGGGCCGCCTCGGGGGTGACCTGCTGCCGGGCCTGCGCACGGCGCCCGGCGTCCTCGGCGCGGCGCTGCTCGACCTGCTCCGGGTTGGCGAGCGCGCGGGCCTCCGCACGGTGCTCGGCGTCCTCGGCGCGGCGCTGCTCGGCCTGCTCCGGGGTGGCGAGCGCGCGGGCTTGAGACATACGTTGGGCGTTTTGCTGACGGCGAGCAGCCCGCGTCTCCTCGTCCAACGCCGCCCTCTCATCCCGTTGCCGAGCTGCATCTGCGGCCCTCCTCTCCGCAGCCTCCTCCTCCGTTTCCTCTCCTCGAGCCCGCTTGTAGGCGGCGGCCCTGGAGGCAGCTTTCGCTGCTGCACTTCGCTTCGGTCTTGGCATTTTGACCTAAAGAATAATGGTCCACTAGTTTCAGTAAATGAAAACATAAAAGGCAAGAAAAATACACCAGAAACGTCAGTAAAAGTTTTGGAAGCAAAATGTCAGAGTTGACATGTTCTCACAGGCTGCAGTCATTAAAACGAGACAACAAGTAATATTATAACTGTGTACTTTTCTTGCCTTGGAGAAAAAACATCTTTTTGAAAGCTATTTCAAGAACTCAGATGAGAAAGCAGGAACACATTAATAAGAGCCTCAAGCATACAGTACAAAGAATTAATAATGCTGCAGGTAAAAATATGTATAATATTGTCCAGTAGAGTACAGAATATTTTTTAATTCATTAAGAACAATTCTTTAGTTCAAAGTAACGGCATAGCTGTTCTTTCCTCTCAAGCATTCCATTCTTGCACTTACATCAGGACCGTAGTTCATTAACTAATTGATGTTTTGTTTTGCAAATGAAATATAAAATGTAGGCCACTGACTTCATCATACACACAGCACTCTGGTGTAAAAGTTTCCAAAGCATATCTCCATGGAAGTTTACTCTTACTTTCCAATAATTTATTTTCTTCCAACACCGAAACAATTTGAAAATCATATTGATCTTGAGATAAATTCCATGTTTAATTGTTTGGTGAAGCACAATTCCTTCAAGGAGGAAACGCTGTAAAATTGGACAAGAGAAGACAACATGTTACTTTCAATAATGCTCAAGTGAACATTTAGGCTAAATGTTAATATGCTTGAATAGAGAACAAGTTACTGTTAGATTAATCTTGAAGACAGAAAAATACAATATCACCACCACTTGCAAATAAAAAATTATGTTGCTCTGGAAAGCACTACACAATTAAAAAAAAAGTGTATGGAAGACAACTTACTTCGTAATGTGATGGTATGCAGTAGCAAAATCCTCATTAGCCGAAACTGAGTTAAACTTACACAGCTAAATCTGCTAGCCACAGCATTGTTTACAAATATACTATCACTCATCTTAATTCTTGCTGACCTAAATATTATGGACCAATGTCTTTTATTAGTACATGCAAAGATCAAAACTATGATTATTGTTATAGCATGGTCTTGCCAAGTAAAGTAATAAAAACATAACCCCGACCTTTCAGTGTCTGTAAGATGTGTGTTCAAAACAACGAACATGTACGGTGACACTTTGTATGTTCACTAAAACTTGAATCAACATTAAAATTTTACGATCCAAGATAATATAGCTGAGAGTTGTTTAAAACATCAAAGAAAAATCAAACTCAAATCAAAATACAACTCCTAGGTCTAGCTCATGGGATGAAACATACAATCCATCTCTTCTGTACTTTTGTTTTGAAAACGCATGAGTTTTCAAGCGACAACTTTTACAAAGCTGGTAATGACTTCAAATTCACTGCAAAATGAACGCAAAAGAGACAATACTTTTAAACAATAATGAAAGGAAAGGACTTGTTACAAAAGTGCACACAAATACTTCCTTCAATAATTTGTGGAAATTCTTCACTTTAGACTCAATTCTTCTTTAATTTTTAAGAGAGAGATAAAATCACTTAAAGAATTCAAACGAAATACCCTGGCCTTCACTATTTTTAAAAGCAAATAAACGAATACAGAAACGTTTGACAAAGACTGCACCAGACCGCACAGCAGACAATGTTGTGGTAGGTTATGGTGAACCTAGCGCCTAGTTAGCTTATTTGCAGCGGGGTGCTGGAAATCAATTACCGAACCGACATCAACCGCCATTTTTCAAGACGATTTGAAATAGTAGAAAAACAATATGTTACTGTCAGCAGAATCATGTTTTCTATGACAGCCAGGAAACAAAGACTTTATAGAATAGTTGCACAAACGCCGAACTGCCGAACCACGAAATCACGAAATACCAGTACACCTCTCACAACATCAACAACGTGAGACTTTAGCTCAGCTGTCAGACGGGATCAGCTGATTCGCGGACACAATATATTTATGATTATTTCTGATGATCACATAAGACACTCGGTGATAATGCGACAAAAATTCGTTCACTTTAAAAGAATACTCACTCCTGACCTATCCGATGACACTCACAAATCACTTCAACTCTGCTCGCAATTAAATTTCTTCCCGAGAAGAGCGATGAGCGACGCAATCACTCACTTGCAAGCACAAGATGGCGGGTGCGGGTGACTGCGTCGAGTCGAGCCGTAAACCATTCCTGATATCATATTTACATTTTTACACTGTCATGACTTGAAACACCGTCCCGGTCGCTTCCGCAAATTTAAAAACGATAAAAACATTGTTATTTTCGTCAAATGATCATTTAATTATTTGTTTGAATGCTGTAAAGAGCTGAGGTGGGATTCGGCTGGGCTCGGCCGCTGATGTAGTTCCGCGCCCTGCCGCTAGATGGCGCCAGCCAAACCAACCAATAAGGAGCTCTGCAGCCAACATACTAATATTGAAACTTCCAATTCAAATAATTCGTTCCAAAATTTCAAACTCAATCGATCAGAAAACCATGGTCAGATTAAGTTGCGCCGTAATTAGTAGATCACGGAAAACTATATCTTTTAACGAAACCTGTTGGGGTGTCTGAGGAGAAGAGGTGAGGATGCACAGACAGACAGACGGACTCACGACCGACTACATCCCTGG
>JAHWGI010000734.1:0-227500 GCA_029379305.1 Frankliniella fusca | reverse complement strand
CTCTGGAGCGGCCTCCGCTTCGTGCAATACATTGCTACGTTCTTTTTGAATTTCCCTTTATTAGACTAAAGAATTATTTTTTTTTTTTAAAAAAAATTGGTTTGTATACAAGCACCTATAATATAGCTTCGGCACTCGCGGAATGCCGCTGCCGCTTTGAGCTGCAGAGCGGCGGCGCGGCGGGGCCTTGGCCTTGGCCATTTACCTTACAGTGTAAACGGAATGAAAGATGTTGGTACACAGATAAACTAGGGTCCTGATTTTGTTTTTAATTTTTCTCAAGACGGGATGACGGCGTAAGAGGTCGTCTTATTTTGCGGTTCACGCTGCTTGCACAGCAACAAGTCAGCTCGTCCAGCAGGGCAGGCGCCAGCAGCAGGCGCGAGCAGGCACACCCGACGGATCCTTCCGTAAATTCAAGCTTACCCCGATTTTTCTAAAATGTTTAGTTTTTCGTGATTTTTCTTGATTTTTACTGATTTTTTTTTATTATGTCATGATTTTTTTTCTGATTTTTCTCGATTTTTTCTGTATTGTTCTTGATTTATTTTCCACTGATTTTGTGTTACGGTGTACACTGATTTTCTTGAGTGAAGGACCCCTCGGGCATACCAGCGTTCAACAAGTCAGCTCGTCCTGCAGGGCAGGCGCGAGCAGCAGGCGCGAGCAGCAGGTGCGAGCAGCAGGCGCCAGCAGCAGGCGCGAGCAGCAGGCGCGAGCAGCAGGCGCGAGCAGCAGGCGCGAGCAGCAGGCGCGAGCAGCAGGCGCGAGCAGCAGGCGCGAGCAGCAGGCACGAGCAGCAGGTGCGAGCAGCAGGCGCGAGGAGCAGGCGCGAGCAGCAGGCGCGAGCAGCAGGTGCGAGCAGCAGGCGCGAGGAGCAGGCGCGAGCAGCAGGTGCGAGCAGCAGGCGCCAGCAGCAGGCGCCAGCAGCAGGCCCGAGCAGCAGGCGTGAGCAGCAGGCACCAGCAGCAGGTGCCAGCAGCAGGTGCGAGCAGTAGGCGCGAGGAGCAGGCGCGAGCAGCAGGTGCGAGCAGCAGGTGCGAGCAGCAGGCGCCAGCAGCAGGCGCCAGCAGCAGGCCCGAGCAGCAGGCGCGAGCAGCAGGCGCGAGCAGCAGGCGCGAGCAGCAGGCGCGAGCAGCAGGTGCGAGCAGCAGGCGCGAGCAGCAGGCGCGAGCAGCAGGCGCGAGCAGCAGGTGCGAGCAGCAGGCGCGAGCAGCAGGCGCGAGCAGCAGGCGCGAGCAGCAGGTGCGAGCAGCAGGCGCCAGCCGCAAGGGCGAGCAGCAGGCGCCAGCAGCAGGCGCGAGCAGCAGGCGCGAGCAGCAGGCGCGAGCAGCAGGCGCGAGCAGCAGGCGCGAGCAGCAGGCGCGAGCAGCAGGCGCGAGCAGCAGGCGCGAGCAGCAGGCGCGAGCAGCAGGCGCGAGCAGCAGGTGCGAGCAGCAGGTGCGAGCAGCAGGCGCGAGCAGCAGGCGCGAGCAGCAGGTGCGAGCAGCAGGTGCGAGCAGCAGGCGCGAGCAGCAGGCGCGAGCAGCTGGCACCACCGTCCAACAGGTCGCACCGGGTCGCACTCAATATGCGAGGGTACCGCACGCCGGATGGAAAAGCTGTTGCACTAAAGCCGCGGCCATCCGCCTTGAAGAGTTTAGCAGCCTGAGCCGCCCTTACCCGCTCAACTATAGAGAGGCTCTCCCTACCGCTGACCTTACGCTTACAGGCTTTAGGGAGGAGTAGCGGTGTTTCGCAGTGCGGGGTAAGTTTGAAGTCGGAGCGGAAGGAGCGGCCCCCGGGCCCTGGGGGCGACCGGCCCGGCCCCCCAGCCCACCCCGTCCATTTCCGGAGGCAGCGACGCGGCGCGTTGAACCTCTCCCCGGGTTTGGTGCAGAGTATTGTCGAACCGCGTCTCCACGCAAGTTCAACTTTGGCATTCATCAAACTTATTGAGTTGAAATGCGAGTCGAGCGGATGTGTGTGAATGTGAGTGTGTGGCGCCCCTTTCAAAGACCGTAACGCCCAGTGCCACGCTCCTCGCGCTCCGAACGCTCTGCCACTCTCTCGAGCAAAGAAGTAAAACTCTCTCCCGCAAGACCCCCCCCCCTCTCAGCCCACTCCTTTAATCTGCGGAGAGGTTTCCTCTTTTCTCCGGCGAGGGTCGGCTGGGTCTGGGGGGCGGCGGAAGTGCCACACACCACCCACGCCCCGCCACGCCCCGCCACGCCCCGCCCCGCCACGCCACGCCGGACCGCTCAGCGGTCCAAAGGTACACCCGTGTCGCCTTGGCCCTGTGCTATGCGGGCAAGCAGCCCTCCTTCCTATTTCTCCCACCGCCGCCCCCTCTCCCCTTCTCTCCCTATCTCACTCTCTCCCCCTCTCATCCCCTGCACGATTGGGCGGCGATTTATAGCGGTTGAAACGAGACGTCACGGTTCAGTGGAACAAGAAACCCTCCCCGCGGGCGGCCGGGCCGGGCTTTGCGCCGGGCCCCCCCGCTCCCCAGCGCTCACCGCCCCCTTGCTTTCTCCAACTATTCGTTGCAGTAGTGAGGAGTTTTGGTGAAGAGAACAAATTTCAATCGTATCGATTTCAGCATGCCATGCCTATTACGCGTCTGTGAGTAAGTTTAATATTGAAGGCATCTTAATGCAACCAGGGCTTCAACCGCTCGTTCTTAGGTTCCGTTGTCGCATTTTGCTGACAGGACTTTGAATAATAATCAGTGTTGCAAAGTGGCGATGGGCGATTCTACCTGACGGGCAACCAAAATTTCTCTCGAAATGCGCGAAACCCTTATTTTTGACAGATAATGCTCTAAATACACAACTGTTAACTGTTTTCTACTAACCGCAGGCAGTCCTTCGGCCTATGAGCTGAGCTTCGACGTCGAGAATTAAATAATTGTCGGGTGATCGTGATGATTGTGCCCCTCATAGAAAGGGGACAAATCACCTGATGATTGTAGCCCCATTTTAGGTAAGGGGCATATTCATCACGTGATAATTATGCCTGGGGACCGGCCGGGCCAGGCCGGGCGCCAGCGGAGGGCAAGTACACGCGCGCCGAGGTTTTCAACCCTTATGCTACTACTTCGCTCCTCGCACTACAGGGACCCCCCCCCCCCCCCGCCACGCCACGCCGGTGGTAAGACCTCATCTCCCTCACCTCCTCCCCTGCGCAGCCACGGGCGCGCGCGCCGCTGGAGAGGGAGGCAATCCAGGGCGCCGTTTTATGAAGTGCCTTTCTGTGGGCTTCTACCCCCCTCTCTCTCACTCACTCTGCACACAGAGGCACGCAGGAGCGCACGCGCGCACGCACACAGCCGCAGACATAGTGGTCCGGTGACAGACACTCACACAGCCGCAGATATAGTGGACCTGTGACACACACACACACACACACACACACACAGGGAGAGAGCCCCCTCCCTCCCTCGCAGGCCGGAGTGGTCTGGAGCAACAAGCTCATAACTCCTCTCCAACGTGTGCCCGAGCCCGGCCCGGCCCGGCACACGGCACGGCACGGCACACCGCTCTGCTCCCTGCCGCTCCCCCTAACTATATCGTCCCCAAGATAGCGATCGTATAACGCGAAGCATGCAACCTCCGTAATTGTGATGTTCCGCAGCGCAAGTGCCTGTCTCCCGGAGGAACCTATAAGGCACGCGGGCTGGGCCCGACCGCAGAGGGGCCGCAGAGAGTGGGCTGGGGTGCAGAAGCGCGCCGCGCGCCCTCTTTTTGCCGTCGCGCCGCGCGGCTCCGGGAGGCTTTGGGGGCGCCCTACTGTGCCACACCCCGCTGCGCCCCATACCGCGCCCCGCCACGCCCCGCCACGCCCCGCCACGCCCCGCCACGCCCCGCCACGCCCCACCACGCCCCACCACGCCCCGCCACGCCCCGCCCCGCCGCACCCCACCACGCCGAGCCGCGCGCCACCCCCGCGCGGCCGAGCCGGACAGACGGCACGGCACCACCGCGCCGCGACGGTCCGGCTGTGCTCCTCCCCCCTTCCGAGGGAGAGATAGCACGCGGAGCAGAACCCTTTTAGGGTGGTGGGCTGCAAAAAGTCTCCACCCCCACCCCGCCCCTACCAATCTCAGGCGTGGCAGAGCGAGGCGGGGCGGGGCGGGGCGGGGCGGGTGAGGGAGGGTCGAGCTCAACATGCCGGGATGGGGCCGGGGCCGGAGTAGAGCCACTGCGGGGTGTTCTGTACACGACGCTGCCGCGCTTTGTCCGGCCCCGGCCCGGCCCGGCTCGTACCGGAACCACTATGAGGGTCGACCGCCATGCCTGCTCTCCCTGGCGCAAAACTAACTATACCCCTCGAGCAATGCGATCGGATGGGAAGAAATATACAGCTTTTGTAATTCCGGCTAAACCCAGAGTGCATCCGGTTTCTGACAATCTTCTTTTTTTCCCATTTTGGGGATTTATGTGTTTCGGAGGCCTAATCCCGTTAAACTTGCAGGAGGGAAAAAAACGACTAAACTCCGACAGGTCCGCAGCGGAGCGGATGGCGCCTGCGGACGAGAGGGTAGGCAACACCGCAGCCCAGGTGTAGTATCGGATGCCTATCGCGCTGGAGGCCTCGCTCTCGCTACTCAACGCGCCGGGCGCCTATCGCTCTCCAGCCCAGCGCTGCGCGCGGCATCAAGCATACTCGCCCCGCCCTGTCTCTCTCCCACCTGTGCGGTGAGAGAGAGAGAGAGAGAGAGAGAGAGAGAGAGAGAGAGAGGGGGGGGGGGACGACGCTCTCTTCTGTAGCACTCTTCAGCCCGGGCGCTATGCCGCTGGCTACTGAGATAAATCTACACGGCAAAACTAAGCCCAGGGTTTCCCAGGGGGAATTTGCATAGTTCCAGCAGGGTGTATATCAGTTTCCCAGGGGATTTCCTGGGTTTTCCAGACAAAACTCCTCGGAAAAAATCCTTTTTTTCCAGGATATTCACTGGTATTCCAGCTCTCCTAAGAGTCCCAGCTCTCGTTTCTACCGTGTACATGTAATTCAAAATAAAAATCATAGTAGCTCAGCCAGCATTCCACCGCAGGGTGGACCTCCGGGCTGAGCCAAGCGTGATGGGATGGGAACTGACCCAGCTAGCTTGCCAACATGACGAAAATATCTTGATAATTGCAGGCCTGCGGAGGCGCACTCCAGCTCAGCCTGACACGGGCCCCGCGTGCGCCCACCTGCTTTATTCGACTCTCGATGCAACGGCTGCTGCTGCGAATGAGGCTGCACGGTACAGGTGAGAGAGAAATGGTTGGGAAAATTTGGGCGAGTCAGGCGAAGCAGCTGGCGGTACTGTCAATATTCGCTCATGGCGCGGGCGGGGCCCATGAGCCCATGTCACGCGCGACAAGCCGCTGTAATTGGCGCGCGTCGCGCATTACGTCACTCCGCTAACTACCCTCTTCCGCCATTTCCCGGTCATACTACCGGACCGGCGGGGACCGGCGCGGACCGGCGGGGACCGCGGCGCGCGGCCGCCGCATGGCAGAGCCTGTCCGGCCGGACCAGGCCCGCCGCGTCCAGCAGCTCACTCTGTTAAAATGCAAATGAGACCATTATTTCAGTGCGCTCTGCGCGCGCGGTCCCATCCGACGGGTCGGTCGGGTTGGGCTGGGTCCGGGCGGCCGGCGGCGGCTCGGCTCGGCTCGGCGCGGCCGGGGACGGCCTATCCCGACGAGCCGAGACGAGTCGAGCCGAGAAGAGCAGAGCCAAGCCGAGCCGTGCCGAGCAAGTGAGCCACGCCGCCACGGCCATGTGAGCCCACGGCCGCAGCGCGCCCTTCGCCCGCCTCCCCGCCCGCCCCGCCCCAGCACGCCTCCGCCTACGGCTTCCGGAACACCCTGCCCTGGCGGTCCTGGCGCGCTTGCTCGCTGGGCTCAAGGATCGCTCTGTGTTTGTTGCGGGATCGAGGCGGTGCGGTGCGGTGCGTCGCGTCTCGAGGGATCGCTCTGCTCCGCTCTGCTCCGCCTGAGCCTGCCGTTTGATTCAGAAGATCGCTCCCCCGCCTCCGTCCTCGTCACACCTGTGGCGTAGCCCTACGTTGTGGATGGCAGGGGCCCAGGGGCCCCATGAGAGCGACAGAGACGGAGGCGCGAGATAGGGATCTTCGGAATCAGTGGGCTGGCTCAGGCGCAGGATCAGGCTTCAGCTCCAGGGTGCGGGCCCTACGCCCCGACGCGCCGCCGCTCGCGACGAGCGGAGAAGTTTTATTTTTCCTCTCTCCAAAATCACGGAGAGCACCACTTCGAAATGCGCTTCGTTGGGGTGTGCCAGGGGGCGCGCGGCACGGTGGTCTGTGAGGGCGTCATAAATTTCTTAACCCCGCCCGGGACCGGGCACCTAGGTGCTCGCATATTTTCATAACGCGACGTCTCCTGAAAGCCTTTAGTCGTAAAGCCGGATTTTAAAGAAAATCTCATCCGCGATTTCTCGACGTGGTTTAACGATGATGCGATGTAAAAATATTTTTTCCAGAAACTGGAAGACACTGCAGTCGTAGCCCGGCGTAGGCGCGCCGACCTACGCCGTCGCCTCACGGGTCCAGTCCAGCCTCTAGCACGCTCCAGAACGGCGACCATGTCCTTGGCCGCGAATCGGCTGGAGCAGGCCTTGGCAGTGGAGGCGGCCGGCGGCCGGGCCCGGCCCGCCAAAACTGCGAAACCTGTCCAATGAAAGATCTTTGCGCATAATAGAACACGACCTTGCCCCCAGAAGCGACCCTGACAGTGGCTGAGAGTCAACGACATGGAACTTATGATATTCTATCAATCTTTCCCTTGAAATAATATCATCACAAGAGAAGATATTTAAAAAAAAAAAAATCTTAAAAAGAGCTTCACCCAAACGCCCTGCTCGCTGTAAAGGGGCGCTGAATGAGGTAATTTGAAAGCGCGGGAGTGTTGCTGCCTCTCACTTTTGGCTTCCTGTTTTAGGAATAGCCTTTTTACTTATCCGCGTTGCCATCAGCCGCGGAGAGCGTCCTGAGAATGGTGCGGTAGCGCTGCGGCGCGAAATATGAAACACACGTCGCACTGCGTGGGCCAACTGGAGAGTTCCTCATTACGAGCGCGCGAATTCGGCACGGACGTGACGGGACGGACACGCAGCCGCGCCGTGACGGACGTGACACGTCCGTCCCTCGGTCCGTCCGTCGGTCAGTCGGGGCGGTCGGTCTGGCGGACACCGGGGCCAGCCTGCCCGCCTGCCTTTATGCACCACGCCCAGCCTCAAAACGGGTGTGCCGTGTTTGGATACCGACCTCTTAGCGATTCACGAGGAGCGCCTTCCAGCCGCCCCGCCCCGCCCCGCCCCGCCCCGCCCCGCCCCGCCCCGCCCCGCCCCGCCCCGCCCCGCCCCGCCCCGCCCCGCCCCGCCCCGCCCCGCCCCGCCCCGCCCCGCCCCGCCGTGCGACCAGTTTTAACGCTGCGGCGCGACGACGACTCCGTACCGGCTCGAACCGGACAGGTCGGAGGAGCCCGGCTGTATGCGTGGAAGGGGCCATGTGGCAGGACGGGGGCGATGCCGAGGGGTCCTTCACTATAAATTTGAAAGTTCACAGATTTTTCGCAAATTTTCTGGATTTTTACTAATTTTTCATGTTTTTTTCCCTCTGATATTTTGTTGTTTTTTTCTGATTTTTACTTGATTTTGCTCTAATCTTGTGGTAAGGTGTACACTGATTCTTTTTGAGCGAAGGACACCTCGGGCTCGGGCGGGGCGCGGGCGCGGGGCCCACCCAGTAGAGGCGCCTAACCCATATGGGTTGCGACGTTCTTTCTGACGAGTAAAGTCCAATAGACGAATCGTGTGTGACGGATGGTTTAATCGACCACGATGCAGAGACCATTCGCCTTGCCTTAAGTATTTTGTGAAACTAAAACATTAACGTACTTCATGCCTACCAGGATTTCGTGATATCGTATTTTTTATGACTTTATTTAACACGGTACCGCGGGCGCGGGGCGCGGGGCGTCCTGCGTGGAGCGGCGGGGGCGCTGCTCTCTGCTCTCGCTATATAAATTGAGCCGGCCGGGCCGGCCCGTCCCGGCCGCATCCTATCCGTCCTCTCCAACGGCCCGGCCCGGCCCGGCCCAGCTGGGATCGGCCCATTCCACGCCCCGGCCCAGTCCAGTCCACGGGCCTATGGCCAATGTGAATGTGAATGGCATCGAGTCGGGCGGTTAGCGCATCACGCCGGGGAAAGGGGGGGGGGGCACGGCGTGGAGCTGGGCGAGGGGGGGGGGGGGGGGCTGACTGGCTGAGCACGCCGCGTGTCGTCCATATTGATACGGCTCGTTGTTGAATCAGTGCCGGCGTAACTTTTGGCTCTTGGCGGGGCGGGGGCGGGGACGAGCGCTGAACCGTGGGTGATGCTGCGGCAATGATAGTGAGGCGAGTTGGGGCCGCGCGGGGGAGGGGGGGGGGTGTACCTCTCGTGGTTATCGAGCAGTTTGGCACGCGGGGGCTCCGCGCGGGGCCGGCCCTGTCGGGCTCTTACCCACGGCTAGCCGGCCGAGAGGAGTGGGAGGGGAGACTAGAATGCTATATAGCGCGATTAATCGCCGTCGTGGCCGCCACAGGAATATTCCGTCGACGATCAATTATTTAATGCACGACAACAATGTTGGAAAAATAATCAACTCGCGCAGCGCGGAGCGGAAAGATCTGTCGCGGGCGGCCAGAGTTTGAATTATTGTTATGGAGCGGCGTGTTCTTCACTTTTATTTTTGTGTTATACACGCACGTTCTTGGGTGTGAGGTGGAGGGGAAGGAGAGGGGCGAGGGGAGACGGGCCTACTTCTCCCGTGTGTAATCGTGACGAGCGAGAGTTATTATATAGATGAAAAGGCGCTGAGCGGGCAGAAATGGATACGTGAGTCTGGAATCACATTTTTCGGTCACCGCGCACCGCCGCGCCACCAGCAGCTTCGTTCGCTTTGTTCCCTCTTTTTCTTTCATGTTTCCTTTTTTCTTTTCATTGCCAGAAAAGAGGGGTGGAGCGGAGGGATGCGTCTGTTTGCGCGCTGAATCGTGGAATCGCTTAAAATTTGATGAGAAGTCACGGAGCGTGGTCCATTGGAGGAGGAGGAGGATGGTAGGGGTCCGACCCGACCCGACCCGACCGCCGAGAAAATGGCACCTGCCCCGCTCCCACGGCGCCCACGGCCCGGGAGCGCCACCGTATCGAGCCCAGCCCTGCCAACAGGTTAAAGCCCCTTCCCTTCCCTTCCCTTCCCTTCCCTTCCCTTCCCTTCCCTTCCCTTCCCTTCCCTTCCCTTCCCTTCCCTTCCCTTCCCTTCCCTTCCCTTCCCTTCCCTTCCCTTCCCTTCCTTCCCTTCCTTCCCTTCCTTCCCTTCCTTCCCTTCCTTCCCTTCCCTTCCCTTCCCTTCCCTTCCCTTCCCTTCCCTTCCCTTCCCTTCCCTTCCCTTCCCTTCCGCTTGTCGCGGGGGACCCGGAGCGGCCGGGGGCGGCCGGGGGCGGCTGAGGGCCGAGAGGTGTGCTGCGTGTTGATAGAGCCGTTTTTGCGAGACACTCCGGGGCGCTAGGGCAGGCCGGGCCGGGCTGGGCCGGGCCGGGGTGGCGCCAGCGCAGCCCTTGTGGCCCCTACGAGCGGGGCGGGGCGGGGCGGGGCGGGGCGGGGCGGGGCGGGGCGGGGCGGGGGCGGGGCGGGGCGGGGCGGGGCGGGGCGGGGCGGGGCAGGGCGGGGCGGGGCGGCGCCAGGCCGTCTGGGAGAGGGAGACCGACTAGCCTCTATTGGCCCGCAGGGAGGGGTAGGGAAGGGAAGGACTGTGTGTGCGGCCATCAGGGTGCGAGCGATCAAAGCCCAGCGAGCAGAAAGAGCCGTGCGAGTCAAACTGAAGCGCGCGAGGCTAGTTTCACATACAGTCAAATGCCCTAATTTCGGACTTGTACCCTAATTTCGGACAGTTTGCAGAGAAGTGCTTATTTCAACCTATCTCGGTCACCTTTTGAGATATTTGAAATCCGAAGACGGCATCGTACAGTTTGCAGTATAGAGTACCGTATTTCGTCAAGTCGGTTGAAGTACCTTTAAAATTTTACAGCACACAGGAATTTAAAGTTAAAAAAAGCATATAGAACAAAATTGCTGATTTGAAATAAGCTCCCCCAAAAACATGGGCTCATGTAGGTGTGAGCTGCCCTATGGGTGGTCCTTTCTCGAATTAATGTTTGGTATTTTGGCTACAGAACTACGTAAATTATTATTTTTTAAGTCAAACCGTTTTTTGGTACGGAACGATTTTCGAAAGTGCTACAATTTCGGACAGTCCAATTCTGTGGCATAGAATTACATTTGTTTCCATGTTTGTGCCAAAAGACTTATGTTTTCGCCACCAGGAAGAAGCGAAATTGTACTTTTGACTATCACCTTTACAACGCCGTTTCCGGATTTGAGATACCTCAAAAAACGGCTAAGATAGGGAGAGTTTAGCACTCCTCTGAATTTTGTCCGAAGTTACAGCACAATTGTCCAGAGTTAAAGGCGTTCACAAAACCATCCCATTTTTCTGTCCAGTTTTCATCTCTCAGGGTTGAGTCAAAAAATCGGTTTGGATGTTATTCAACGAATTGTGACCTAGGCTATCCTAAGTGAAAAGTAAACCTGTTCGGTTAGGCCAAAATGCATGCTTGTGTCCGAAATTAGAGCACGTGTCCGAAGTTAGAGCAATTTCGTTCCTAATTTCGGACACTCTTCCGATGATTGCTGTAACTTCCCATCTGTTGATAGAAATTCGACATGGGTATTATCCGACGTGTCTCGAGCCACAGTATTTCCAATCGCAACAGATTTTTCATATTTTATCATGCCTACACGTAAGAAAGGAAAAACCGCTAAATTCGTCCGAAATTAGGGCACTTGACTGTACGCGATAGGGTGGGTGTGTGCTATAAGTTTTCCGATGAATCGCGAAGCAGCGTGCATGCGGTCCCCGCGAATTCGGACTTGCAGAACTGGGTAGGTGGAGTAGTCGTACTGGTGATAGGGGTCACGTGGCCGTTACGGCAGGGAGTAGAAGCAGCGCTCTCGACAGTGGTATCAGCCCAGCCGCACATACCGCCAACCGCCCCCTCCCCGATTCAGCTAACCCACACAGCACGCCACTCAGACAGCCAGCGGGGTGTCTTCCGCATGAGGCTGAGCCGGGCTGGGGTTGGAGTGCAACAGGGTCGACTTGACTGCCGTGAGAACGGCGTCGTTGGCGTGGAAGGGGAGTGGATCGGGGGGGAGGGGAGGGGGATTGGACGCATGACCCCAATGAGTAGTCGCCCGGCAGCAGTAGCAGGCGAGCCCGCTCATAAGGCAGCAAGTCGCGCGCACTTTTATAATTATTAGCAGATGATACCGCAACACCTTTTCCTTAAAACATACACGAAAGTACTAGACACAATAAGAATTGAATACACTGTTATTCAATTACTGTGACGTCACATTCTTTTTCATGTGAAAACTGTCACATTCCTTTTAATATTAATGTCACATTCTTTTGAATGTGACAATAAAATTTAGCCCGCATATTTTGGCCGATTCACATTGAAAAGAATGTGACATTACATTTTAAACAATGTGACACTTTTCACATGAAAAAGAACGTGACGTCACAGTAATTGAATAACGGTGTATCCCTAGCGAAAACAACGTAAAACTAACTGGCAGCCAAAAGTATCATCTCTGCTTCCAATACCGATCCGGATTGAGTTTTTTTTTATTTTTTATATATATATATCTTTCGTGAAATAGTAATCTCGTGGTGTACGACGCAGAGGTGTAGGTTAAAAGTATTGAATTGAGCGCTCGCCGGCGGCACTAGGTGGTGTGTAGACTGCTCCCAGCGGAGCAGGGATCGCCCGTTGAACTCCCCTCCCCTCCCCTCCCCTCCCCTCCCCTCCCCTCCCCTCCCCTCCCCTCCCCTCCCCTCCCCTCCCCTCCCCTCCCCTTCCAGCCCAACCGCCCCATCCCATTCTCCGCATCCTCGACCCCTTCGCCGCCCTGCCAAAGCCAAAGCCTTCCGATGAGTCAACATGTCCCTACAATGGTCGTGGTGATTGAATCGAATGGCCTACGCCTGCGCCCGCCCACCCGGGCCGGCACCGGGCACCGCTCCCGCCCAGCCCGCTACACCGCCACGTCCCGCCACCCCCCGGCTGGGTAAACGTAATCGCCGCTACCGACGGCTTGAACAGCAGAGATTTAAATGCTGCAGCGTTTTACCAATTGCGTGGCTCGCCTTTTTAGGCCCCCGTTAGGGGAGCCTATTGCTCACGCCCGTGAGTTTTTTTTTTATTAGTCTTGACGATGGCCCCTTATGGACGCAGCCGATCGTGCCGAGCCGATTCCTACAAAATTACAATGAAAATTTCTACGAAAAATTAGAAAATTTTGGAGGCAGGTCTGATGGCAAACTGTCTGTCCAGTTTTGCATAAAAGTAGTTTGCATCGTCAGTTTCTATGGTAATTGCGAGCCGAGCACCCTGTGCCGAGCCAAAATCGACACCCTCCAAAATGCTCTGGCCAATAGAAATGATTCGCGCGAAAATCCAGCCAATAAAAACGTCCGCCTGTTGCTTTGTACCTCGATATCCAAAAGTGTCAACGCAAGGAGTGGTCACGTCAGAATCGTTGCAGCTTCACGCCATGTAAAAGGGTTCACCACCAGGAGACTTTCAAACGTGACCACTAGCTAGCCGCCGCGGCTCCTGATTGTTGGCTGGGACTGTAAGTTGGCCGTGGGCGGGGCTTGTGACAAAACTGCCAACCTCAGAGTAAATCCTCAATTCATGTTTTCACTGAAAGATACAAATAGGACAACCCGAGAGTTCCGTGTTAATGCGTGGAGGCTTGCCCCGTTGTTTACTAAAGGCCTGCAACATCATTTTACGTCGTTACTTAATCTAAAACTAGCAAAATATATTTTGAGTTGGTTTGAGTGGACCCCAAGGCGGCGTTGTTTATAGCTTGCCCGCTCAGCGCCATGTTTGTGTCTTAAATATGAGGCGGATAAAACTCACGATTTGGGCTCTCACAGAGAGTTTTGACCTAATATTTTAACTGTCTATTTCATTTAATGGTAAGTGTGTGGCAAATTTGAAACTAGAACCCTTTAATTCTTGCCTGGTAGTTCGATTTAGTGGTTGCCAAGCGAGTTGTTTACAGCTGGCCCACTCGGCGCCATGTTTGTGTTGGAAATGTGAGACGGATAAAATTCATGATTTGCCTCTGTGTCTGCCTCTGAGTTCCTTGTGAATGTGTAGTGGCCTCCAGAACTGTGTGCTAAAGGCCTGCAACAGAACTTAGCGTCGTCACCAAATTTAAAACTTGCCAGATATATTCTAGGTTGGTTTGAGGTGGGACGCCGTGAGGCGCCGTGTCATCGGCCCCGCGCCGGCCCTCTCCAACCATGGCCGCCCCGGCCGGGGGCTGAGGCTCTCACCTCGCGACTTTAAATCATTACATAAAGTTATCAAAACGTTGACAAGTCGAACTGAATGCGTAAATATTGTTTCTCCACCAGCAGAAAACGTTTTGGTAAGTTTGAATTTCAATCTGGTGAACAGAACTCTTGAAATGGTGTGTATTTACGTAAATAATTTTACGAATTCAATATTTTACCTACTGATTTAACCTCCTTGAAACTTTGGGAAACGATTTCCGCATGTCTAAAACTGCCTCTTTCTCATTTATTTCGGCTGTCTAACATATTGTTCAGCTAAAATAAATAGTCGCTGGTGCGTTAGTGGAGGTCCCAGCCTAGAACCATGAAAGCGACAGGACTGGGCACTATCACACCTCAAACGCACCTCGTTCTGTCGAAGGCGGCGGCGCCTCCCCCAGCCGGGCCACCGGCCTTCTTTTGTTGAGTAGAGGCCCCAGCCTAGAACCTAGAAACGACAGGACTGGGCACTCACACCTCAAACGCGCTCTGTCCTGTCGAAGGCGGCGGCGCCTCCCCCAGCTGGCTGCGGATTGTCTAGCCTACGTTTGCCCTGCGGCCAGTAGTGCCAGCGCGCCAGCGCGCAAAGCCGAATCGGCATTGTCGCAGCTCGGGGTGCTCGGGCGCTCGGCCCCTCCGCCCCTCTGCGGCTGCGTGGCGCGCAGAGGAGGAATGAGGACCGTGGTATATTCAGTTACTTAATCAAAAAAGAAGAAAAAATAAAATAGCAAAATTTTTGGGACTTCTGTTTAGCGGATGAAATCATTAAATTCGTGATGTGATTCTCGCAAATAGTTCTGACTTAAGTTTTTTTTCTCATTCTGTGGCTAGTTTTAAAACCTAGGGGGCCGTTTAACGCGTTAGCGTTAGAATTTTTTTTCCTTCAACGTTGGATGTTTTATTTTGGCATCAGTGCGAGACTACGCCGGGAGGGCGGAGGTCGGGTAGTGTAAAACTAAAAAGAAAACAGGATTTTTTTTTTTTCAGCCCGGCGGCGGTTGGCTCCGGCCCTGCAGGCCAGCCCGGAACTGCCAACGACACTCCAGCCTGATGCCTCAGCGAAGGCGGAGTGGAAGGGGCAGTAGTAGAGGCCTCAGAGCGGGGCGGGGCGGGGCGGGGCAGGGCGGGGCGGGGCGGGGCGAGAGCCGGCGGGAGCTCCCCCAGGGATGTTGGTTGCGGTTCGGGGCAGCGCGGCTGCGCCCCCTGGACGGGCGGGGGCGGGGGTGGGCTCGAGTAGGGAGGGGAGCTGGCGAGGAGAGGCGAGCAGAGCGAGGAGTCTGCCCCCGTCTGCCCCTCAGCAGCATCCAATAATAAGGGGCCAACCTACTCCGCCACGCCGCGCCACGCCGCGCCACGCCGCGCCACGCTGAGTATGACCAGGATGCCGCCACGGTCGGGGTGGGAGTGTGACCGGGGCAGGCGGTGCGAGGCAAGGCGGGGCGGGGCGGGGTTCGGCGGGACGCGGGTGAAAGGCCGTGATAATAGGGGAGGGCTGCGGAAGGCGCGGCGAGGCGAGGCGAGGCATTCAGGGGTGCGGCCGCACAGAAAATAAATAATAATATTAATAAGAAAGGAAACCAAAACGGAAAGGGGAAAAAAAGAAGAAAAGAGGAGGAAAAAGGTGGAGACGCGAGACGAGACGAGGCGAGGCGCGACGGGGGCGGGGTAAGAGACGGTAAAGGACAGGACGCATCGGTCTGCTATTGCGCGGAGTTCTTTGATTTCCTTTTGAAACAGATAAATCAATCATCTGATTTTTCGCTTCGATTTCGCTTAGTTGAGAAACATTTCTTGCATTCATGGTGCGCCCTTTTGTGTAAACGCAAAATCGTCATGGGCAACAAAAGAACTTTGTTTTCCTTTAAAAGTATTTCCATGAACTTGTTTATTTCATTTGTTTTTTTTAGCCGACGCCTGCTATTTCTAATGCGTTGCGGCACCCCCGTTTATTCGCGTTCGGACAGACTATCATCACAATGAGCACATCGGACGTGACCCCGCACTTCCCGTTCAGTATGGCAGTTGCCGCGTGGTGCGGGCCGTGCGGGCGCGGCTGGAGAGAGGAGGGGTTCAGCCGGAGGGCGGTGGGGAAGACTCCACGTGCCTCAACACGTGTCATGAATCATTCATGGCTCTATTTCCCTCGCATTGTCAGTGCGGGAGGGAATGGTTGGGTGCCAAAATGCGGACACCGCATAGCGTATCACGTACCATAACACATAACTTAAACAAAATCAGTACTTTAACGGTATTTTTTTTTCCGCATCCAAGCGCGTCCCACGTAACATCTTAAGCACCTTGCCTTATTGGCATCCTTTCTGAACAAAAACGCGAAGACCCACCACTTAAAACAGAAAAGCGGTTATGTCAAGAGTGGCGCGAACAATACTGTCGCGACGGAGTAGGCTGCACTGCACTGCGCAGAGTAGAGAGCGGGCCGGTTCCTCGAGCGCGCGCGCGCACACACACACACACACACACACACACACACACACACACACACACACACACACGCGCGCGCGCGCGCGCTTTCGCGTCCCGTAAGCGGATTGGCGTCGTGGCCAATTTGGGCCTTTTATTTCCGCGATGCGTTCCTTCCGCGAAAAATATAAAATGGGATGACGGTGACGTGGTGGTCGTTGAAACGGGGCGGGGCGGGGCTAGATATATATATAGGCTGCCTGTGCGCGCGCGCCCACATGCCTCCCCTCCTCCCCGCCGGTGACACATTTTTGCGAGCCCCATAGTAATTGTACCTCAGCTCTCGTCTCCCGCTGTACGGCCCAGAGCACGGCCCGGACCAGCCTCGGGCCTTTGCCCTCCCCCCTGCCTTCCAAAGCAGTCTATCGTATCAGACACGCTCTCGGAATAAATATCGTTCTCTTCTACCAGATGAAAGTAAATTTGAATGTACTGTGTTTTAGTTAAATACCGTTTAATTTAAACTTAGGTCTCTGAGGTAGTGTTCCTCGAGACGCTGCATTGCCGGGGTGAGGTTGGCACGCGAAGACAAACGCTCTCGCGTCCACGGCGGCCGTATAGACATTCAAATGAGGAAGCCTTTTGAACGGAGCCGGAGAAGTCCTGCGCTCATTCTTCGGCAGAGGCCAGTTGCGCGTCCATTCAAAAATAACAGGGAGCTGTGAATGAATTAATTGAAAGGGAAGTTCCGGTCTGTCGTGCCGAACGCAACAGTCTCGTGTCCGCCGCTCTCTGTGCCCCTCGAGAACGGCGCCGCTCTTTATACCGCTCAGTAATAATTATAGTAAAGAAAAAAAGAAAGGTACACTCTGACCAATCTCTTCATCATCCCCCCCTCCTCCCCGCTTTGGTTTCCCCCTCCAGTTTCGGAGTGTTTTTCTTCGGGGATGAGCAGGCGGGTGAGTCTGCAACCAGGGAGCGGAACGGGTCGGCTTAGGACCGACTGATCCTGCCCCGCGGATGTCTGCCGTTCATCGAAAACGGCTCCATTACCATCGGAATGGCCCCGCCACGCTACGCCACTCCTCACCCGCTCCGCCTCACTCCGCCCCGGCCCCGCCCCGGTACGCGGATGGCGGATCAATTATTTCACCCGTTAGCCACCCCATAAACGAGTCGTGCAGGCAGCCCTTGCTCCCGCCCCTGCCCCGCCCCTGCCCCGCCCCTGCCCCGCCCCTGCCCCGCCCCTGCCCCGCCCCTGCCCCGCCCCTGCCCCACCCCGCCTCGCCCCAATCGTGTCCTACTTGTTGCCAGGAGGCCAGGCTGCCGGGGGTGCCGGCCGGAGCGCCTGGCCGGCGGGCAGCGACAGCCCCGTCACGCGCCGGTGTACCGCGGGGCTGCCTACCCTTCCTCTCGCAGGGGCTCGATACACTTACATTTCCGTCTCCACATCGTCCATCCTGTTCCTGACGAGTCTCCTCGCTCTGCGTTGGTCCCGCTCGTCAAGTTCCCTGATCCACACGAACAGGGCGGCTGCAACAACAGAAAAGGACGTTTACGGTTTTACAACACCATATCATCCGAAGTTCACGGAGAAATAAAGGACATCTCGCGGTTTCCAAGCAGTTTTAGAAAAACCAAGCAGCCCTTCTGTAAAAAATATACAGGGTTTGCGGGGCTGCTTGTAAACCAAGACGAAGTTTTTCCCGCGATCTGGAAAATGTGTATCACACTCTCGCAAGAGTTGTGGGAAGAAGTCTATCGCAGGACGGGGCCCACGACGCACACACGTGAAGCGGGGTGAGAGCTCAACAGGTGAGAGCAGGGCTTCGCGCTCCCTTTTCCCGCGAGTGTTGCTTTTTTTTTCCCCCGGCGGTGTACGCAATCCCATCACTGTGCAGAGGGGAATGAATATATTGGATGGTGCCCTATCACGGTCGGGACGCGTCCGGACGCAGCGGCGGTGCGCGCGAGGCGGGGTGGGGTGGACGAGGCGGAACAAGCGCATAGCTGCCGCCTGCTGCGCCTGCCGCGCCTGACGCTCGTCTGGTTTATACATCGCGAAGCGCTTCTGCCTCCATATCCCTCTTAATGAAGGCCGGTGGAGGAGGTCCTTCCCGCCCTGCCCTGCTCGTCCCCGTGGGCGCGGGCCGCTTATTTACAAACCCATCTTCGATTCAGCACTTTGCGTCAAATTCAGCTGTACACCTCGAAAAGTGTGTTCTTCGAGGGGTAAACAACTCTGAATTCGGTGTACAAATTTCGTGAATTTGAATTGAATTTGTCTGAATTGAATTGAATTCGTTTTGAATTAGCTTTGAATTTTTCAATTTATTGCGAAGTTTTTTTTTTTAATTATTGTGATTTTTTGGTGAATTTACTTGAATTCGTTTTAAATTCGGGGATGCTCCAGAAAATACACGCACATCTGATCCAAATTATTCTCTCAATTACATGATGAAATAGGATTTTTAGTAAATTATTGTGAATGATTTCTATTTATTCCAAATGATTGGAAATTAACTTGCAATAATGCAAAATAATCACAATTATTTCAATTATTTTTTAAAACTTTTCAGAAACAAATTTTGCTCTGCAATTGAAAGGGTGGCGTGAAAACATGGAAAATTTTTGCGGCAGTAAACCTCCCGAAGGAGGTTGCGGTTCCCGCCAGGCACAGGGCTTTTACCCCCTGTGGCAGCCAACTGCTTCGGTGTTCCATGGGAACCGGCGCTTTGCTGACTGCGATCCTATCGCGCAATTCGACAGATTTGATCCCCGTACCACCATTGGCCTACCCCTAGAGGTACGAGCGGTGTCAAGGGCGTTAGACTTCCTGATCCCAGTTTCAGAGGCCTTACCTCAGAGGGGTACGCGGGATTCGAACCCACAACCCCGAGTGCCGACACGTAGCCAGAACAGGAAGCGACCCAACGCCCAGAGCCACCGAGCCAACGGCGGTGAGACGTGTTTAACTTCTATTTGACCTGCCATCCAGCTGCGGCCAAAGGGAATGTCAAGCGCGAAAAACACTTTCCCAAGTGGGAGTCGAACTTCGGACCACTCAGTTCGGTGTTGCGCGCTCTACCAACTGAGCCACGACGCCACGATGACTGTACCGTGCGACGGGTTCGAGCCGTATTTGCCGCGTATCCTGCAGCCTCCAGCCAGGAGGACAGGGCGAATACATTGTAAATAAGCGCCCGAGCCGGGCCGGGCCGGGACGACGCGGCGGGACACGGCACGTGCTGACAACGGCTCTCCCGTGGCAAGGCGCGACGCCCCAGAGACAACAAAATTAAAAATGCCTCGGCAGCCTCGCCTCTCGGCCTTGCTGGAGGAGCCGGCGCGCGCAGCAGCAGCCACGCACTGCGGCGTGGCGTGAACAGCCGAGACCCCAACGCCATTGTTGTAAGCTTTAGCCGGCAATTGCAAGAGTGACACTTACTGCAGAAATAAGGGTTAGGCATATTAGATTTGTGTTGTTCATTTACAACCCCTGTGTTTAATTTTTACTGCAGTGCATGGCGTTTATCAACACGCAGTTTCGTAATCTAGCAAGTGACAGAAATTTGTTTTCAATTTGAAACGAGAAATTTTGCCTAACCAACAAGTCACAGAAGTACTCAAGAGAAGATTTTTGTGCTAAAAAATATTGGTGCAATCCTCTTGAGGGACGGGAAAAAAATCATTTTATTTTCTGATGTCAAGTGATTACACTGTTTGAAAACAATAAGGATAGTCACTAAGACGAGTGTTCTGGCCTGAAAACTATAATAATCGTGCATAATATGTCGCATCTGAAGAGACAAAACGTGGAAAGCTTGCACATTTTCTGAATGAGGGAAGAAGTGACTCGCTTATAACATAAAACCGGGAAGTTGCTCGAATTGTTCTTTTCTGGATGTTTGGGAAAGCACTTTCTTTTTCAAATGATCTTTAAACCATCTTGTGGTGACAAAGGTAACAAGAAGTCTCAATGGTTGGAATGTCCCTCGCACTCCCCGTCGCTCGGTTTGTGGGTGGCATCCGGGTAGAGTTTGCATTGCAATCGGTCGGCGAAACCCCGGTGAGCTTGCCCGACGCACGCTGGCTGCTCTTGCCCGGCCCGACCCGACCCGAACTGAGGTGACGATCACCATGCGTGCGACAGAGACTGCTAGTGCTGTCTCTCTCACACGTCCGGTGGTCGGGCAAGCGCGCTAGGGTCTGCCCGACCGATTGCAAACTCTACATCCGGGGGTAGGCGGTGTGGTGCGGGAGCCAGCGCGCTCGAGCTGGGCCACTGGGCCGTGGCCTGCCCTGCCCTGCCCGCCCTCAGGTTGGCCTTTGGGAGCACCCTGCTAGTCACCCTCGGGGGGACGGCTAGCGTGGGCCATGCTGGGCCGGGCCGGGGCGTCAGAGAGAAAGTAGCCTTTAGACCTTCAGAGCACGAGTGTTTGAACCCTCGCGCGGAACACAGGGCTCCGGCCGGAGGCGGCGGCGACGGTGGGGGTCGGGCAGGCAATCATATTACTGACGGCAGGGCGAAACAGACTCAGTGGAAGAGGGAGAGGGGTGGTGCCGGGCCGCAACCCCGGCCCCGGAGGCGGACCCGCGCCGCCCCGGTCAAGAGGACAAGGAGAGGAGACAACAAAAGGCGTTTAAGGCGATTGGATGATTGTGAATCGATAGGATTGAAGTGACGCACGCGTCTTTTGACTTCCTTCTCTGATCGGGTGAGAGCGGGCGGGCGGGGGGCGGGGCAATCTCTCCAAATTACCTTTTCTACTACTAGAGCGACCCTAGGCCTGGCCTACCTGACGCATCACCTCCGTGCAGTACTCCGGACAAAGGAAGGTAAACTTAATCTACGCATTACTGCAAGTGCTCATTCAAATTCAAATAAAGGAAACAACATAGTATACATTTTAATTGCAAACAAGATTCTCAGTAAATTTGAGTAACATTTTTCTTTCCATACATCGCACTAAATAAAATAAAAGTTTGTCTCAGGCTTCTGCCGTGGTTTATCACTGCAGCGGCCGACTCTACCGCACCGCCGCCTCGTCCTCGTGCCTTCCTTACCGTCTTAATCGGTTTACGGACCGCCCCCCACCCCTCTGCTCCGTGTACAGAGGGAGGGTTGATTATTTCGTCTCAGGCAGCCTGCCCCCTCCCGCCCTGCTCCCGTCCCTGCCATCTCCCAGGCCCACACAACCGTGCAAACAGGCAGTGCAGCTGCTGCAGCTGCAGGAGTAAGTCGCGCTCGCTCTCCAGAGGCTTACCGCTCTTCGGATCTGAAAGACGACGGAAGCCCTCACCCCCTCAGCCGCCTCCCCATCCTCATTCCACTGCGTCTGCCTCCGTGTCCGTCCGTCCGTGTGTCGGTCTGGCCGCCTCTGTCCCGCCGGCCTCCCCTCCCCGCTCTCCCCCTCTGCTCTTTAGATGTTGCCGCGAGGATCAGTCCCGCTGTGGCGAACGGGATGACAAGGTGTGCGCATGTGGAGAAGAGGGAGACAGAGGGAGGTGTGTAAGAAAGGGGGATGGAGATGGATCGACTTTAGGACGCGAGGACTGATACAGGTCTTATGCAGAAGTTGCGCGGTGGTGGCGGCCATCTTGGTACCCTGCAATCGTTTTTAGCGATTAAAAAAAAAAAAATAAAGTCAGGAATGTCCCGTTGCCACAATTTATAAAAGGCTTTTAGTACCTTTCGCTATTTATTTTTAAAATAAATCAAAATGGTCACAGTCTATCATAAAAAAAAATTGCGTCTATGAGCAAAGAAATTAGCAGGTGTATTATTTTTTGTGTTATTTACGCGTAGCTAATTCTTAAGCTTCGGTGCTTATTTTCTAGCTAACCTGCTTTTTAATTTTCCGCTGTTTAAAGTTTTTAGGCGTATTGCTACATTCTCTCATCTAATTTCAGCTTAGTGATGCTTTTTTACGTGTTTCCTTCATATTTTTAAAAATGTGAAAAAATAAGGTTCCACACTTTAGATTTTTTCATAAATTTTTAATATTATTTTAAGTCGCGTCAAAAAAATCTGACAGGTCTCGGGTCCCTACCTAATTTATCAAAAAATCAAAAACTGATTTTGCCTCTAAGGCCCTGTACATTCTGGGTAAACAGTATGGCGGCCAACAAATGTGCGCTACGGTCCGCTGCATAAGATCTGCCATACACGCAGACTCCGGGAGGCAAGGAGAGAGAGGCGGTAAAGTGAGAGGGAAGGAGGTGGAGGAGTTGCGGAGGTGAAGAGAGATGCCTCGAGAAACGCGACACGGGGAGACAAGCTACTGAAGGCCCCACCCCCACCCCACTCCACTTCACGGCGCGACGCCTGCTCCAGTTCATCTGAGACTGGAGTCGACTGGCAGCCTCATGGAGGCCCCGGAGACGACACGCCGTTCCACAGTATTCGTCGCTGCCGATGAAGCTATTGAAAGCGTCTTTCCCTCCAGGAGGAGCGGGGGCCGGGGCCGGGGCCGGGGCCGGGGCCGGGGCCGGGGCCGGGGCCGGGGCCGGGGCCGGGCGCGGCTACATCCGGGCGCACAATGAGACAGTCGCGCGGCGCGCAGCGAGCAGCGCGCTGCTCCAGCGGCAGTCAAATGCTCCCCCCCTCCCCCCTCCCCCCCCTCCCCCCCCGCTCCCGCCGCAGCGTCGTTCGCGCTACGCGCGCTCTACGACCGTTTGTAATCACGACAAACCAGATTTTTTGGCGGGAATGGGCACGGCCGCGCGGGGGACGAGCAGGGATGGGGCTGGGCGACAAGGCTGGCTGGGCTGGGGCGCTGTGCACAGTGGGGGAGGGGAGGGAGGGCCCAGAGGCCCGGGGCCCGGTGCCGGGGGGCGGCCGTGTGGTGGAGGGGGACCAGGGGGGACAAGGGCTTCATTACGCGCGTGTGTGCGATTCGGCTTACACTGGAAAGTGAGTCGTCGTGGGGCAGGAGCTCGGCAGGAGGAGCGCGTATCCACGCGGTGCCCTCTGACCTGCTCGTTAGGGCTTCATCTCACGCTTATGGATTTTTTTGTTCTGGACGTTCGCGATCTCAGGGAGGATTAGAATAACGCTCAGACTGTCATTGTTTATCGGTCCTCGGGACAGGGAAGCGCGGCGCCGCCACCAGGGGCTCGCGTGTCCTGGGCCTCCCGTGATCCTGACGCGAGAGAGCAAAACATCCGCTTTGTTTTATTGCGTTTATTTTTTGTTATTCAACCGCTCCCTCCCTCCTTCCCTCTCCCTTGCTCTACCAATATCTCTCTCTCCTTTCCCCTCTAATCGACCAGAGGCCGGGACCAATCTCTCTGCCTCTCTTCAATGTAAATGTGCGGCATCAGCATCGCGCTGGCGGGAGGGTTGGGGGGAGGAAAGGGAGAGGCAGGGAGGGAGAAAGTGGAGGGAGAAGAAAGAGAAAGAGGTGGGGAGCAGACTCCGCCGCCGCCGCCCAGAGGCAGGCCAGGGCAGCAGGGACAGTGGTGAGCGCTTTAGGAGGGTCACCCCGCACGGCATTAGCGCCACGGCTGGACCGTAATTGCAGCATAAGTGTTGTGACAGCCGGGCGGGCTAGGGAGGACAGGGGACGGTGCTTGAGCTGCCAGGGTTAGGGGCCATCCATATACTACGTGACCTATTTTGGGCCATTTTTGACCCCCCCCCTCCCCCTCCGTGACCGTCCGTAGTACGGCGCCCAACCCCATGGTCACGTAGTAAATTTTTTTCTTCTAATTTTAGCGTTAAAAAAACGTTATCACGACTTCGGGAACGACTTTCTATGTTTCTAGAGGTGAAATATGCGGCATGTATACGCGAACTAGACATGATACTGACAGAATTTCCTTGGCATTAATTTTGTTAGCCAGCCGGCTGGGCGAAGGTGGGCAAGCCGTGCCGGCGCCATGCCACGCCAGTCAGGCGTCGGTCTCCATAGCAGACGACGCGGCGTTAGTTGTTTGTATTTTGCTGCGTTTAGCAGGCATTCTGACGAATACTAGGATACTACGTGACCAGCGCTGACCTCCCCCCGTGACTGACCGTAGTGTAAGGCCGAACCCCCTCCCCCCCCCTAAACAGGTCACGTAGTATATGGATGGCCCCTTACCCGGGGGATACAAGAGAAAAATCATGGATGAAGGCCGCGGTACAGGCGTACAATTTTGCCGAGTTATTCGCCATTTTAAGCGCGCCCTGAACCTTCTCACAAAGCGTATGCATCGCAATTTCAATTTTTCTAGCCGACACTTCGGAAAATTCCTTGTGCCGTGCAATCTTAGTTGTAATAGTTCCAGCCGCGAAGCACCTTGACTGTTTCAAAAACAAAAACAAAAATTCTTTTGCGTTTGATATGCTGTTCCCCCGGTCTTTGTTGAAACTTAAAAATATAACAGTGGCCGCGTCGTCTTCTTGTTTTACTCCTAACCACCGCAAGAATGCGGGGCTGCGATAAGACTTTCAGTGCTACATCGACATTGTAATCGTAAATAAGTAATGACTCGGCAAGCTTCGGCCTTTGGCAGCAGCTTAGCGACTCGGCGATGGCAGGACAGGGCAGGGCGTGTCCCCACGGTTTCCCTGGTCAGAGAGTCAGAAGGCTGATTTCAGAATCACATTAATGATGTCGGTAGTTTTAGTGATATCAGTATTGTGACTTTGATATCATTAACTGATATCGTTAAGGGGCTTTAATATCAGAAAGCTGACATATATTACTGACCTTTGTCAGTCTCCTGATTTTAATATCAGTTACTGACATCATTTAGGAGCCCTGTTATCTTTAAGCTAGCTTAGCATACTGACAGTTGTCAGTCTTCTGATCAACAAAATGATACTGCTCATATCATGATCAGAAGACCATCACACGAAGTCATACATCTGACATCGTAGTCACCAGAACTGATGTAACCAGATGTGATATCAGTCTACGTACCAGTCGAATTCAGCATGCTGTAAAATCTATAGTTACTGGAATTTTGAGCTGAAATTTGGTTTGTAGCACCTTTACTCAATTTTATTAAGGCCATTTTAATTTGATCAAATTTAGAGAATTTTTTTTTGTGCTATCTCGTAGACGGCTGGAGGTACACTGGAAAAACAAAGGTAGTACGAGAAGGGTTTTAATGCCTTAACCAAGGCATTAAAAATTAGCACCCCTGCAAAGGCATTAAAACTGCCCAAAGGTGTTAAATTTTAATGCCTTTGGACAACTTCGTGCCTTTGCAAGGGCATTAAAATTTCACACCCCTAGAAAGGCATTAAGTCCTACCTTTGTTTTTCCAGTGTAGGTGGAAACGGATATCAGATTCGGCTCCGCCTCGGTCCAGGCACCGGGGAAACACGTTCCTTTTCATTGTTTGATGTTTCAAAAGATACAAAACACAATTTTTCTTTAAACTGGTTTTGGTATTTCCTATACAATAGATGTCAGATTATTGATATCACAAACGTGTACATCTAATTTCTGACATCAGAGTTTGTTACTGATATCATCCTTCGGATAAGCGGCCAATTGTCACTAGAGAGACATCACCTTTCTGACATCAACCTACCGACTCTCCGACCAGGAAAGGGCAATTCTCCCCTAACTGCACTTGTTTTCGAGTGGAACGGGGTCGAACACTTTTTGTACATTTCCGAAATATACTTCGAGTTTCTAGTCGAGTTTAAAGGTGAGTTGGCCAAACCTTTTATACTTTTTAAAAGCGTGTTTAATTCCGCTTCAAACGAGCTACAGTACGTATGTTGTCCCACGACTCACCGTTCCCTTACAGCGAGCATAAAAGGGCACAAACTCGGAAAACTTCTGTTCCATACACCGTGAGTTGCCCACGGAGGATTCCAAAGGAATTTTGATATGTTATGGTACTCAGTGAAACCTTCCTAACGAAACTAAGAAACGTTTTCCCCGAGGGGTAAACAACTCTGAATTCGGTGTACAAATTTCGTGAATTTGAATTGAATTTGTCTGAATTGAATTGAATTCGTTTTGAATTAGCTTTGAATTTTTTGAATTTATTGCGAAGTTTTTTTTGAAATTATTGTGATCTTTTTGTGAATTTACTTGAATTCGTTTTAAATTCGGGGATGCCCCAGAAAATACACGCACATCTGATCCAAATTATTCTCTCAATTACATGATGAAATAGGATTTTTAGTAAATTATTGTGAATTATTTCGATTTATTCCAAATAATGGAAATTAACTTGCAACTGCGCAAAATAATCACAATTATTTTAATTATTTTTTTAAAAAATTCAGAAGCAAATGTTGCTCTGCAATTGAAAGGGTGGCGTGAAAACATAGAAAATTTTTGCGGCAGTAAACCTCCCGAAGGAGGTTGCGGTTCCCGCCAGGCACAGGGCTTTTACCCCCTGTGGCAGCCAACTGCTTCGGTGTTCCATGGGAACCGGCGCTTTGCTGACTGCGATCCTATCGCGCAATTCGACAGATTTGATCCGCGTACCACCATTGGCCTACCCCTAGAGGTACGAGCGGTGTCAAGGGCGTTAGACTTCCTGATCCCAGTTTCAGAGGCCTTACCTCAGAGGGGTACGCGGGATACGATCCCACAACCCCGAGTGCCGACACGTAGCCAGAACAGGAAGCGACCCAACGCCCAGAGCCACCGAGCCAACGGCGGTGAGACGTGTTTAACTTCTATTTGAACTGCCATCCAGCTGCGGCCAAAGGGAATGTCAAGCGCGAAAAACACTTTTTCGAGTGGGAGTCGAACTTGGGACCACTCACTTCGGTGTTGCGCGCTCTACCAACTGAGCCACGACGCCACGATGACTGTATAGTGCGACGGGTTCGAGCCGTATTTGCCGCATCCTTCAGCCTCCAGCCAGGAGGACAGGGCAAATACAACTCGAGCCCGTCGTAGTGTACAGTCATCGTGGCGTCGTGGCTCAGTTGGTAGAGCGCGCAACACCGAACCGAGTAGTCCGAAGTTCGACTCCCACTCGGGAAAGTGTTTTTCGCGCTTGACATTCCCTTTGGCCGCAGCTGGATGGCAGTTCAAATAGAAGTTAAACACGTCTCACCGCCGTTGGCTCGGTGGCTCTGGGCGTTGGGTCGCTTCCTGTTCTGGCTACGTGTCGGCACTCGGGGTTGTGGGTTCGAATCCCGCGTACCCCTCTGAGGTAAGGCCTCTGAAACTGGGATCAGGAAGTCTAACGCCCTTGACACCGCTCGTACCTCTAGGGGTAGGCCAATGGTGGTACGGGGATCAAATCTGTCGAATTGCGCGATAGGATCGCAGTCAGCAAAGCGCCGGTTCCCATGGAACACCGAAGCAGTTGGCTGCCACAGGGGGTAAAAGCCCTGTGCCTGGCGGGAACCGCAACCTCCTTCGGGAGGTTTACTGCCGCAAAAATTTTCCATGTTTTCACGCCACCCTTTCAATTGCAGAGCAACATTTGCTTCTGAATTTTTTTAAAAAATAATTAAAATAATTGTGATTATTTTGCGCAGTTGCAAGTTAATTTCCAATAATTTGGAATAAATCGAAATAATTCACAATAATTTACTAAAAATCCTATTTCATCATGTAATTGAGAGAATAATTTGGATCAGATATGCGTGTATTTTCTGAGGTCATTCCTTAAATTCGCTTGAATTTGTTTTGAATTAGTTTTGAATTCGCGTGAATTAGTTTGAATTAGTGTGAATTTTGAATTAGTGGTGTACATCAAAATTCGGAGTTATTTACCCCTCGGTTTTCCCCCAATTTTTTTTTCATGTCAGGCCTGTATTTTGTCTTTATTGACTGGACTCATTTGCTGCGCCTCATTTGCGGTCACCCAGGACTATCCAGCTCGTGTATCCAGCCGGTCAGCGCCGTCCACGCCCACTCCGCACGCCTCACCTGGCCCTCGCCGCCCCGCCCCGCCCCGCCCCGCGCCGCGCCCCGCCCGGTCGTCCTTGACCGCTCGCGACCAGTCCGGCTTGCCTATGCCGGCCTATGCCGGCCTATGCCGGCCTCCAAACACAATAAGGTTACGTTTCGCCCCTCGCCTCGAGCTTGGGTTCAGCTATCGGCTTCGGCTCCGCGCTCTGGCGTTGCTGTCCAGCCCGGCGTGAGTGTGAAAGAGAGAGACGCGCAAAGAGTCCGTCCTTGAGTCGGGTACGAGAGAGAGAGAGAGAGAGAGAGAGAGAGAGAGAGAGAGAGAGAGAGAGAGAGAGAGAGAGAGAGAGAGAGAGAGAGAGAGAGAGAGAGAGAGAGATGGTCGATGATAGAGAGATAGCGCCCGCGCAGTCCAGGCCAGTCCTGGCGGACTCCAGGAGTCAGACGTGGTACCGCGGGGCGCGGCGGCGCGCGCAGCTGACCGAAGCGAGGCGTGGCGGGGCGGGGCGGGGCGGGGCGGGGCGGGCGAGTCGTCCTTGGTGCCCTGCCCACCACGCCTGAGCGCGCCGCCGCGCCGCGCCGGACCCGCGAAGGCCATCCCTCTGGCCCGCCCGGGCTTCGCAAACTGTTCGCTGGCCGAGCAAAACGCAGAGTGGGTCCGGTTGCTCAGCTCAGAACGGACGGGACTGGTTCTTGTTTGAGGTGGCGCCGGGCCGGGTGAGGCGGAGCAGGGTGGGGCCGGGCCGGGAGGGGCGGGGCGGGGCGGGGCGGGGCGGGGCGGGGCGGGGCGGGGCGGGGCGAGGCACAGCGAGCGCTGAACTGGCTGAACCTGGTGAGGACGCGGATGGAGTGGAGGCCAGCCGCCCCTCTCCCCCAAGCTCACGGGCTCTCGCCGCCGCACACCTAATCTGCATGAATGCGGACCGCCGTGGTCTGGTCCAGTACAGAAGGCTGCGCGTCGAGATAAGAAGAAGAGCTCCAGCTACCCCCCCCCCCCACCCACCCCACCTAGCCACACACACACTAAGTCTGCAACTCTTCTGATCGCAACCCTCAACCCCTGCTCATGTTGTTTCACTCCGAAGGGGCGATCAATTCGAAAAAAATCATTGTACGGCACCCAAAAAATCATTCTCTAAAACAATTTGAAAAATAAAAATAAAGAAAAAAGTTATAGAAAAATCCCCAAAATTGAAAAAAAAGTAGACAAAAAACTGAAGAAAATAATTTTAAAGCCAGAAATGACAAGAAAAATACAAAATTTTTCAAAAAGTACCACAAATTTTCATTATTCTCTTGGAAAATCGAAACAAATATCAAAACAATTAAATGACCCTCGCTATCTCCGCGTAATTTGTTTGCTCCTTTAACCTAGCATTCTCGCGTTTTCGCCACAAATTCTTTCCCCGTATCTCATTGCCGCGAAACTCAATGGCGCGGCGTCGCGTCGCGATGGAGAGGAAATGTTGTCCTGGCCACTGCCGTCTCGGCAGTAACCATGTCTGTGGAACACCACGCTGCTGGTGCCCTATTCGGCCTCCCGCGGGCCTCTCGGCCCCGCCGCCCGTCCCGTCCGCGCTTCAAACAACAGGCTCACGGGGTTGCCAAGGCGACCCTTTACCCTTTACCCTCCCCTCGCCACCCACCGCCCCATCCGTCTCAACCATCTGCCCGCTGCTGTACTGTACGGTCCAGAGCGCGGAGCAGAGGGGAAAGAGCAGGGCACACACCTCTATGGCGCGGGGACGCAAAATCTCAAATCTTTTGCTAGATTCGATTTGGACGAGACCCCCGCCTTCCCCACAGCGCCGCAGCGCGCTGCCTGCCTTCTCTGTCCCTTTCGCCTCTCGGCAGTAAACTCCTGCTCCTCGCCCCTCCCCTCCCCTCCCCTCGACAACCCCCTTCCCCTTTCCAATCGTACCCTGACAGGGCGGGCTGGAGCAGGCCACGGCAGGCCACGGCAGGCCACTGTCCGGTCCCGGTCGGGTCCAGCAGCCGGAGCGGACCGGAGCGGAGAGCCCTTGTTACCACTTCATCGTGCGGCTTCGCGGAAAACAGGTTGCCGTTTGCTGCTGGGGCGAAATTGAGGGAGACTGACTGACTGACTGACTGACTGACTGACTGACTGACTGACTGACTGACTGACTGACTGACTGACTGACTGACTGACTGACTGACTGACTGACTGACTGACTGACTGACTGACTGACTCACTGACTGACTGACTGACTGACTGACTGAACTGACTGACTGACTGACTGACTGACTGACTGACTCACTGACTGACTGACTGACTGACTGACTGACTGACTGACTGACTGACTGACTGACTGACTGACTGACTGACTGACTGACTGACTGACTGACTGACTGACTGACTGACTCACTGACTGACTGACTGACTGACTGACTGACTGACTGACTGACTGACTGACTGACTGACTGACTGACTGACTGACTGACTGACTGACTGACTGAGAAGGGTTGGGGAGGGGAAAGCGGGGAGTGGATGGAATAAGGAAAAGTCGCAGAGGAAGGGGCGGGGAAACAGAGCTTGAGCTTGCGGGACGGGCGACTCGATGGGCTTCGCGGTGGAGATTGGAGCAGCATGCGCAGATCGGCATAAGTTTGCGGACGTGTCCCTGTCCAGCTCGCGACGGCCGTCCTGCCGTGATTCCGGAGATCGCTGCCGCACCTCTGTCTTTGTCGCACTCGTGGGGCCCTGCCATCCCAACATAGGGCACGGCCATATGTGCGACAGTGACGGGAGGTGCGAGAACGATCTTCTGAATCAGACGGTGGTACCTGCTGGGCATTGGCAGCTCGGGCAGGACGGGGGGAGGGGGAGGGGGGGGGCAGAGCCATAACAAGGCGCGAAAACTGACTCGCTCGTAACCGTCAAGCGGGCTGGGCTGTGGGAGGGGAACGGGGGAGGGAGGGGTTTGGCGGGCGTGGCCGGTGCGGCCGGGCCGGGGGTGGCTTTAGGGGAAGGAGAAAGGAGGGGGTGAATAGGGCTGTGTGGGGATTTGGAACTGGTGATGCAGAAGCACGATAAAGGCACCGCCAGCCGCTCGACAAGCGCGCTAGCGTGCCCCTGGCGTGGTGCGGCGGGGTTTGTGCCGGGGAAGGGAGAAGGGGGGGGGGCGAATGTATTACATCGCGCATTAGCGCCCCTGAATACAGGAGGGAGTTTTATGCGGACGCGCCTTTTGCTCGGCGGCGGGCCGTGCTAGATCGTGGCAAAAAGCGGACGGGCAAAGGAGTAAAACGCAAAGTGAGAACCCCTCTAGCCCTGTCTCCCCAAAAGCATGAGCTGAAACTTGTTGTGTAGGAATCCGCGCCAACTGTTTGTGCGGGGCTGATTTTTAAATTATCCGTGCTGGTGGCGTAAGCAACAACTTTTCTCGTGTGTTGTTTTGTGTTGTGCGCAGATTGGGCGGCGGCGTGCGGCGTGCTGAGCTTGCGCGAGGCGTGGGGCGTGGGCTAGCAGGGCGGGGCGGGGCGGGGCGGGGTGGGGCGGGGCTGGGCGGGGCCGGGTGGGGCCGGCCCCAGGCCCCATTCAGTCGTCGCATGTATCGATCACGCACATCCTGGCAAGTGACCCCTCGGTGCGGTTCGGTGCGGCGCGCAGGGGACTCATCGGGACGCCATGGTATATTGTCACACCAGACCGTCACCATGCAGCACCAGCAGCCGCCCCGCCCCGGCACGCTGCAACGCCCCGCAACGCCACGCCACGCCTCGCCACGCCCTGCCACGTGACTAAGGGGGGGGGGGAGGAGGCTGTCAATTAATCACATGCAGATCACATGGCCAATGCCTGCCGTGAGTGGTGATACTTTTCCCTTCCCGATGCCCAGCAGTGCGGCTGCGGCGCATGTAACTTAGGCACGTTGTTCCATAACGTTCGCAAACAGGGGTGGCTATAGCGTTAGGCCGAGGAGCAAGTGAGAGGGGGAGGAGAGAGAGAGAGAGAGAGAGAGAGAGAGAGAGAGAGAGAGAGAGAGAGAGAGAGAGAGAGAGAGAGAAGAGGTGGAGAAGGAGAGAGGGCGCGTGAGCTCACGCGTGAGAGGCTCCGCGAGACGTGTTCCGCCCACCCCGCCCCGCCACGCCCCTTCGCGCCGCGCCGCTCGGTGAAGTTGCGTAAGTTTTCGTCTTGAGCCCTTCTCGCCTGGGCCTGCCGCCCTGGCGCCCTGGCGCCGTGGAGACACGCCCGGCACCCCGGTGGCACGCCCGGCCCGCCCCGGCCCGGCCCAGCCGAGTCCATAGGGATGGGATGGCGTGGTATAATATCGGAGCGCAGGACTCCAGCCTTCAGCAGGGGATTCTCTGGCCGTGCCACCCGCGCCCCGCGCCCCGCGCCTCCTCCCCCGCTATATGCCTGGCGCGCGGCCAAGACTTAGTGTTTCGAGGAATGCGGATGGATCGGATTGGTCTGGTCGTGTTGGCTCGGTTCAGCTCGGCTCTGCTCGGCTCGTCTCGGCTCACCTCGGCTCGATTCGGATCGGATCAGATCGGCTCGGCTGGGCTCCGGCTCGGCACCGGTTAATTCCGGACAAAATCGAGGTCGGAGAGCGCTTTTTTGGATTTCGGGAAAATCAGCAGGTCGTACTAAATTAGGTCCAACAATTTAGCTGCACCCCTGTCCTGACTCCCCTGTTCCCATGAGTACAAATCGCCTAGGCGTCTGTCGACCTTGTATTGATTTTAAGAGTCTTTGAAAGGCTGCACTGCCTATGGAACCTTAGTGTATGCTCTGGGTTCTCCATCAGATAGACAGTTAGGAAAATTATAGAGCAAGGGTTTGCGCGCGGGAGGAGGGGAGAAGAGAGTAATAGAAAGAGAGGGAGGCGCGCACATAGACCAGCCGCCGATCGGCTGGCCATAACTTTTCGTCCAGCTAGAGTCCCAGAATTAGCACGTCATTACAGAATAAGACTTTATCGGACTGCCAATTATTTTCCGCTCGCCTCTACTTCAACGGGTCTTTATTCTTCCGCCCTCCAACTGCCGTGTTTGTGCCTGGAGCTCAGTGCTACATACACAATTTTAGTTTTAAAGAAAAAGTCCAATAATTAGTGGCGGCTTCGCACGCCAGCGGCACATAGCTGCGCTCGGATCACTTAATTCCCTTCTCCATCCCATCCCATCCCATCCCCATCCCATCCCATCCCATCCCATCCCATCCCATCCCATCCCATCCCATCCCATCCCATCCCATCCCATCCCATCCCATCCCATCCCATCCCATCCCATCCCATCCCATCCCTTCTCATCCCCTTCGTCACAGGAGGCCATCACTCCCTACCGATTGGCGAGCATCCCCCAGCTGATCAAACTCGTAAGTTGTCCCGGGCAGGAGGAGGCCGCTGCCGTGGCACCCAACTTGTTTCACCAATTAACCTGAGTTTGAAAAAAGTTTGCGAGCCGCACCCGGCGGAGCTGCCTTTGACACTCCACACCACGCCGCAGCACGCCGAGCCGAACCGCCCCGCCCCGCCCCGCCCCGCCCCGCCCCGCCCCGCCCCGCCCCGCCCCGCCCCGCCCCGCCCCGCAACGCCCCGCCCCGCCCCGCCCCGACCAGGGGCATCGACCATTTTAATGGAAGTGACACGGAAAGTGAGCGGAGAACCGGAGGCGCTGGGTGGGGCGGGGCGGGGCGGGGCGGGGGGGAGCGGATGGCCGAAAGGGGAACGGCGGGGTACTGCAAGGGAGGGTAGTTGGGATCTCTCTCAGGGGAGGGGGTGGGACAGCTGTGGGAGGGGGGCGGGCCGGCGGGCGGGCAGAGGGTGGAAACGTATTAAGCGACCCCCGAGCCGTCAGCCCATCTAGTCATCGGCATCGCTTCGTCAGCCATAATAGGTCGGCGGGCGGGGAGTGGAGGGGGCGGGAGGGGGATGGGGCGTGCCTGGCCTGGCATTGAAAAAGAGGCGAAGAAAAAGTTGGTCTTTTTTCTAGCCGCATTATCATTATCATCGCCTGCGAGGCCAGACTCGGCGGAGGTGGATGAACGGCACGAAAGAGTTCTGCTCTGTATTTCCGTCATTTTTTTTTTCCGAGGAAAAAAATGGAAACGAAGTAACTTTGGAACATTATTGGCTTTTTCTTTCCAAGCGTCCAGTGGAAAACAAATATTTTCTGTTCTTTTTGCTGGGCTAAATTTGGACGTAATCTTTAAAGTTAAATTTAAATGCGCATAGTCTGTGCGGTTTCTCCTTCGGGAATCAATCCGACGCGGTCCCTCCTCCCTAAACTTTCCTTTGACACACGGAGTCGAACCTGCCGAGGGAAAGCTGTGGCAAAAGAGGAGGGACCGCTACGGACCAACCTCGGACCCGCTCGAACCGATCCGGGGAAGCTATCAAAAAGCACCAGGGGAGACCGACGCGAAGGGAGGTGTGAGGCAGCAGACGACATTGAATGAGGGGCCAGCCGACAACTAACAAAGAAAAAATAATGAGATATATTAACAATTCAAGATTTTTTGGGGTATTTAACTTCTAGCTTTGAAGCGCCCTACGCCAAGGTAGGCGCACTCTCAGCTTTGCTCCGCGCGCTTTTAACGTGCGTCTACGTTGAAATGTCCTCTTGCCAGGTCCAAGGAAGCCCCCATCAGCAGAGGCGCCCCCAGCCCCCAGTGCGGCAGCGGGACGGCACGGCGGCGCGGAGTCTCGCCAGGCGGCCGGGGCCGGGCGGGTCACAACCCCAGCCCAGCCCAGCAGGGCAAGAGCCCGAGGGGGGGGGGGGATCCGGCAGCGGACCATTCAACAGGTTACCAGAATGTATTCCCCGCCAGCTGTTGAACTTTGGCCCTCGGGGCGGGGCCGGCGGGGCACTAACCAGCTGGGTGCGGGGGAGGTGGTGGTGCGGGGCAAGGCGGCGCGCCCCTGAGGTAGATAGCAGGTGGCGCCACAAGTCCGCCCCGCATTTTATTCGCCGTCCAAGAGTGAGTGAGCTGCCGGACCCTTTGAAGCGCTCGGCCCCGCGCGACCTTTCGAAACGTTGTGAGGAGCGCACACGAGATGTAAATGGGATGCGAAAGTAACACGTCTCCATCTCTTTCCTATTTGGTCTGAGAAATGCAAACAGTACCCCCCCCCTGACGCACTTTGAGGTATCACTCGGGTCCCGTTGAAGGGAGAGGGAAACAGACAGACAGGGAGTTGGGACGGGGAGGGTTGCCTTGTGCCGCTCGCCTCGCCGCGGGCTGTTTGACTGTCGTCCTCCCTCGTCCAGAGAGCTCCCGTCTCATTTCGGATGCGCCCAGTCCGGACCGAGCGTTCAGTTCAGCGAAGGCCCCCCCCCCCCCCCTTTTGCTCCGCCACCACTGTTCGTCGTGCGAGCCGAGCGCGGCCGTGCGGCCTCACATCCGTTTCACATTTTACGAGAGCGCTGCTCTGCGCTGCGAGAGCCGGAGCCGCTAGCTGCGAATTGCTTGTGCGCGCCCACCGCGTCCGCCACAACGCTTCTTGTAAGGTCGCAGGGAAAGTGTCCAATCGCTCTGTCTCTTTCCCGCAATAAGGAATAAAAAGGTACGCGTGAGGTTTCGGAACTGCCCGAGATCGGGAAAGTCATTCTCTTGAAGCGGCGTTTGTGCGACTAGTAACTCGCCGAATTTGTCTTCCGAGCCAAAGAACAGTACAGTGCCAAATGCTAATAGAGGTCCAACTTGGTTCTGCGACTCAGACGCTCCCGAACTCTCCCCACTCTGCGCCTATAGTTTCGAGATTTCGCAGCCTCTCTGCGTGACTGAGACTGCAAGTCTGCGCAACCCTTCAGGACAGCCGCGAGGATAATTGCGGAACCGCGGTAGAGGACTAGAACCGCGACCTGAGGATCGCGAGTTGAGGTGTTTGGTGCGGTCGCGCTCCCTATCGCGGGCTCGCGGGGGTGAATCGCGAGGTTCGTGCATCCCTTTCGTGGCTGCCCTGAAAGGTCGCGTGGACTCGCGGTCCCAGCCGCGGAGAGGCCGCGAGATCTCGAAGCCGGGGGAAAGTTCGGGAGAGTCCGAACCAAGGCACCTCCTGTGCTGGCATTTATCGCAATGATACCAGGCAGACTGATCTGCGTCGTCCGCTCTCGGCTGCTATTCACTTCTCCTTTTTTCTTGCTCCTAGAATTCGCATAATAAAAAGGGAATGCTGAGGGGTTTCCCTGTCTCCTGTTTCGCGGTGTCGCAGTTACCTGACGCCGGGCGGGAACAATTTGTTGCGGCATGAGTGAGTGCTATGCCAGCTACTGTGCTCGTGAGGTGCCCCCCCCCCCCCTGCCTCCCATATCTCCCTCTCCACCGCCTGTCTTGCTTACGCCGCCGGCCTCGTGAATGTCGAGTACTTGTCGTTGGGCACTTACCGGGCCTTATCAGTTTGCGGAAACCGTCCCTATTTTTCGCCCGCGTACATATTCCGACGTGCTACTGCCCACCGCGCGAATCTCACCTCCCCAGCGCCCTACATGGTATTCAGGGAAGGGGTGAAGGTCCGCGCGCAGCGATGGCGAGCCCGCAGTCCGGACTGATACCTCTAACGAGGACGCCTGAGAGAGACGCAGGCATCGGGCTTATTTACGGGTAGATGACTAAAGGGGGCTAATTAGAATAACACATGTAGCATGCACTGCTGCGCCCCGCGAGTGTGTGTGTGTGTGTGTGTGTGTGTGTGTGTACGCGCGCGTGTGTGCTGAGCAAGGTAGGAGGTAAGGGGGAGGGGAAGGCTGTACAGTTGAGCCCCATACCTGCATGAGCGCGGCCACCGAGACCAGACGGGCGCAGCAAAAAGTTGGGAGAGAGAGAGAGAGAGAGAGAGAGAGAGAGAGAGAGAGAGAGAGAGAGAGAGAGAGAGAGAGAGAGAGAGAGAGAGAGAGAGAGAGAGAGAGAGAGAGAGGTCATGAAAATATCATGTTTCCTGATGCATGATGTGTGTGGGGCCTGGAAAAAGAGACGCTTTGCGTCCTCGTGTTTCAACACGTCGGGGAGCATACAGAATCCGCAAGACAAGCCTCTCTAAAGTCCGATGTTGCTGTAAAGAATATTCGCGAGAGTGCGTCGTCTCGACTTTGCGACTCTTATTTTGGGTCAGGTATTTCCTCCCGCCGAGCCGATCTCGACCTCGTTTCGTCTTGTAGGCGACCGGAAAAGAAATAAGGAAATAAGACCCATAGGCATCTCGGAATCGCGAGTAAGACCAGATGATTTTGTTTTCTCAGCCGAGACATGAGCTGAAAGGTGGGTCAACAGCGACGCAGTGTAGCCTTCATGATCCTGATTGTTCAGGTTTTAGGCCTCGAGGCCGAGGTGCGGCAGCAACACGAGCAAACAGTGGCTAGCAAATAGCTTCAACAAACTGCTTTCGTACGCTCGAGACCGTGCTGTGAACCTCGCCTATCCATCTATCTACCTTAGTGTTGCCGGATAAGTAGATAAAATTTACCGCGAATACTTCCATGTGAGGCAGACGGGTATCTCCGCCCACGTACTAGGCAAACTCTGCAGACATGACATTCTTACCTTTCGCGTCGTAGGCACACTGGATAAACTAATTAATGTGACACATGTTACATGTGCTGGTGAGACCAAGCTTTCTGTAACGTTTTCTGGTGTGACCGAGCTTTCGGTAACGTTTGGTGATGTGACTGAGGTCGCGTTTGTAGTGTGACATCATATATGCCTTTTACGTGGTCGCATCACAAGTGTGACCAAAACTCATGTCGCATAACATGGCGTGACCAAAACTCATATCACATCACATGGCGTGACCAAAACTGGTCGCATCAATTGACGTGACACATGTCACATTAGTTTTTCCAGTGCAGATAGGTAGGCAGAGATACCCGTCAGCCTCACGCCTCACACGGGTATGTTCGCTGGAAGCTTTTTTCTTTTTATCTGGTATCACTATCAATCTATCTAGAAATCTCTAAGCAAGGTGCTATCAAAAGAGATAAAAAAAAATTTTAGATGAGTAAAATGGTAAACAGACAAAAAGATATACGCTATAAAAAAGTTAAAAAAATATGTAAATAAGGACAGTTCCTATTTTTTCGGCAATAATATGAGAAAAGTATGTTTAATTATATTTTTTCTTATTGACGTCTTTTTATTTGTTTCTACTTTTTTGCTTTGTAAATACTTTCTTCAATCTGTTCTGCCATGTATCAAGGAACCAATAAAAATTGTCATCATCATTATCTTTCTTTCTTTCTTTCTTTCTTTCTTTCTTTCTTTCTTTCTTTCTTTCTTTCTTTCTTAATTTCTTAATTTCTTTTTTTCTTTCTTTCTTTCTTTCTTTCTTTCTTTCTTTCTTTCTTTCTTTCTTTCTTTCTTTCTTTCTTTCTTTATCTATCTATCTATCTATCTATCTATCTATCTATCTATCTATCTATCTATCTATCTATCTATCTATCTATCTATCGTGGCCTCTGACACCCTGGTTAGCTTTACCACGTGCGGCTAGCTTTACCACGTGGCTGATCATAATGACCTATAACCTATATCCTGCGCTCAGACAGGCCTGTAGGCGCCTCGGTGCGCCAGCCACCTCAGCTGTTTCAAAGTTCATCTTCCTACCCCCGTCTCCCCACCCCACCCCACCCCACCCCACCCCACCCCACCCCACCCCACCCCACTCAGCAGCGTCATCAGAAGTCGTCCGGTGGAATGGAAAGAGGAGGACCACAGGACCATGCCGCCTCCGGGCTCCGGGCTCCGGGCTGGGTCCTCCCCTCCGGGCCCTCGCGCCGGGCCTTCCGCTCCGCAGGCCGCCAGCGGCCGGGCCAGCGCCCCGTGCCCGTACCGCTCCAGGGCGCACTTGACGGCATCGGCAGGGCGCGGAGCGGCGCGGAGCTGCACGGCTGGAGCGATGAATGAATGTGCGAAAGGGGTTGACGTTGTGGAAGAGAGGGATATCACGGGAAGCCACTGGTCCTATGAGCCGGCGCCTGCCCCTATGCCCCAGATCGGAGGCGTAGAGGCTTTCAGCTCTCTCTCTCTCTCTCTCTCTCTCTCTCTCTCTCTCTCTCTCTCTCTCTCTCTCTCTCTCTCTGAGGCACTGGTCAGCCCCGCGGTTCTCCATTGCGAGTCCCGCGCCCCCGCCGCGCTTCGGAACGGAACCGTATTTCAAATCAAGCCACGGCGCTACAATTCCGGTCCGCCACTGGCTGGTTCCCTCTCTTCCCCATACCTCTTTCTCTCTCCGCGCTTCTCTCCCCTTCTCTTCTCCTTCCCCCAAGCTCTCCTCCCCAAAGCCGAAAGCCACGTCGGCCCCGGGGAGAATAAAATACGCGAACGGAACGTCGCCTTCCCGCCTTCTCAAACACAGCGCGGGGCGGGCCTGGCGGGCGCGGGGCGGCGGGGGGGCAGGGGCCGGGAGGAGCCCTCTGTCCCCTACCCTGCCCCGACCGTTCCGCCCCCTGGAAAGGAAGGGGAAGGGGGTAATATCCGGCCGCCCAGTTCCCCTCGTGGTCCTCTCTGGGTTCCCCTTGATCGCCTTTGCGAAAACACCGGTGGAGTTGGAGGAGCACTGCTTTACCTCTGGCCTCCTGTCTCTCTGTCTCTGTCTATCCGTCCGTCTATCACCTTTCTCGTGCCCTCCTCCTCTTCTCCCTTTCACTCCCTCCCTCTCTTCCTCCTTCCATCACGTGCTCGCTCTCCGCCTCCCAAGTCCCCAAAGCCAAACGAAATGATGGCGCTCAGAAACCTCTTTCGTATTTGAGGTGCCTGTTGGAACTGGAGGTGAGGAGGAAGGTTGGAAATATCTTTTTAAGGATCGTCCCCTCTCTCCATGCTTTGATATGATTCTTTTACATGAGGTGTGCTGGCAACGTTACATATTTAAAAATTCTACGGGAAGTTTTGTTCGATGCGAACAGTAAATACCCAAGCATGTGACTAACGGTTACCGTGCAGCTGTCGAAGTCTTGTAAATGGACCTACTTCCAAGTTTATTTTATGAATATTTTCAACCCATGTGTGTCTACCTGCAAAGAAAACCTTGAAATTAAAAGCTTGCTGTACTTCTAGTCAAATTAAAGTAGAGTGACTTTACCTCTCGTATTTGTTTACACCACAAGTAGGACGTGTACTTTCTCAATAATTATAAGCAAATTTGTCACACGTATTGGATCAATCGTCAATTTAAAAGAAAAAGCGGCAGCTTAATTGCTGCCTCTCTCCGCTCAATATGCAATGTGTCAACTACATTGAATATTTTTTCCTCGCATAAAGACAGTCTATGTGCCTTTCCAATAGAAGAGATTCCGAAAGGGTTTCGCAGAAACCTCGCAGGGATCCGATAGAGACGTCAAAGTAAGTTTGCGAAGTGAACGTGGCCGTCCGGCTTCGTAAAGTGGGAAAGCTTCTGTGGTGGCGCCGAACCTTAATTATACGAGGGGGAGAAGGAGAAGAGGATGGGAGAGGAGAGGATTTGAGAGATTTGTTTATGAGGTGGATGGTGTTGCTCCACTGCTCCCCTATAACAGTTGTGCTGACAATTTTTAACGAATTCAGAGCGGGGTTACTTTTGAGGAAGCGCATTGTGGTCACGGTACCTTAAGCAGTAAGCAGGTTGTTGAGGTTTGAAAGGCGCGAGACACTACTTTTCCCACAGCAGCGTGGTTCCAATACCAGGCGGGTCATAATCTTATTTTTTTTTACACCTATCCACTGGGGTGGTAGTTTGTGGTATTTTTTTGAATGGGGGGATTGGGATGAAACTAAAATCACTGTGAAAAATATTCGTAAGGGCTACGAGAAAATTTTCTATGATAAATGTCGAAAAGTTACAAGTACCAGTTGTATTGTTACGATAATTTTTTTACACCATAAGATAAGTCGCCTAAGTTTTCTTTGACTAGCAAGACTTTTTTGCGCTCGTAAATTTACAACTCTATGCCGTGATCACAAATTACCAAAAAAGTCGTAAATTTACGAATATTTTTTTCACAGTGATTACAAACTTATAAATGGCTGTAAGGCTAGATTAAATACTTTGCATACTAGGAAGCCCGCGCGGGGGAAAACATTCTCAATAAATTCTCTCAATTTCGAGTCGAGTCGCGGGTTCTCGCGCTCGGTCACCGACTCACCTCCTCAGGTAGTCCTGCCCGCGCTGCGCTCGGCCCCGTCGCGCCCCGGCCTCGCACTCGCCGCGCACTCGCACTCTCTCACACTCGCGACCGCACGGAGCGCGCACTCTGACACCTGCTGGCGCGCGACCGATCGCTGCTACGGACACACCGTCACAGCAGCGCCTGGCTGGCCTGGCCCGCGCGCTGCGCGTGTACGCCCAACTCGGCTCGGCTCGGCCCCCCGGGCCCCCCTCGCTACGCCACGCCTCGGCTCGGCTCGACCCGACTCGGCTCGGCTCGTCTGGACTGGGCTCGGCGCGAGGACGGCTGGCACGGCAAAGGCTTTGCGGGACGAGACTGACTGGGAGAGCGGAGAGCTCTGATTCAGCGAGGAGAGGAGAGGAGAGCAGAGCCAGCGAGCGGCACGGCGTGGTGGCGGCCAGTGTGTCCGTGGGGGGGAGGTGGGGGCCTCTAGCGAGGCGCGGCGGGCGCGCGCGCGCGGAGTCCTCCAGTAGCGCGGGGGAGGGGGGAGGGGGTCCGGGGGCGTGCGCAATGGCCCCCAGCGAGCGCCTCCGGCCCGGGGCGGGGCGGGGCGGGGCGGGGCGCGGGCGTACTCCAGGGGATGGGCCACTACTACCCGCCGGCCCGGGACGGTACGCGACGGAGTACCCGCCACGACACACGGGGCGCGCCCGGGGCGTGAGCAGAGCGGAGAGCGAGCACGAGGTGGTGGAAGTACTTGGCCGCGCTGCGCACTGCGACGAGGCCGCGGTGGAGAGGACACCACGGAGAAGTGGATCGCCTACAGCTGCGGCGGCAGCAGCTGCGAGAGGATGCAGCGCGCTGCGGGCCGCGCCGCGGGGTGCAGGATGCAGTCGTCGTCTCATTCAGAAGACCGCCCTCGTAACCCTGTTCTTGTCGCACTCATAGGGCCCTGCCATTCACAGAGGACGCCGCCATAGGTGCGACAAGGACGGAGCGGGAGCGGCCTCGCGGGAATCAGACGGCAGGCCGACTTGCATCGCCCGATTGGCCGAGTGGCCCCGCTGCTGCTGCGCTGCCGGAGTGGACGACAGCGTCAATGAGATAAAGGCTTCTATGCGGCCAGGCGGGGCAGGGAGGGGAGAGGGGAGGGAGGCACAGAACGAGGAGTTCTGGCCCGGCCCGCCCGGCCCGCCCGGCCCGGCAGAGCCGCTCGCGGCCGCGGCCATCGCGCGGCTTGATTGTTCTCATTACCATTCCGTAATTGACGCGCGCTGAACATAACATGACTCGCAGCGTGTCCCGCACTTATTCGCGACAGTCGAGCTGCGCCCTCCACTTTGTCGCGCACACGCGTGTTTGTGTGGGAAGGTGCGAGATGGAGATTTCCCCGCGAGGACAGCTATGGAGACGGGCATGCAGATCGTCCCCACGAGGGGTGTGGGCTGGCGCGCGAGGCTGAGGAGGCTGCTCTGCAGACTGATTCAGAGGAACGCTCCTCTTCGCGCTGTCTCTCTCGCACTCATTGGGCGCGCCGAGCGAGGAGAGCACTCTTCTGAATCAGTCTCTACGGCACGCTTGCGGCGACGCGACGGCGCCTGGCGCGCAGGCCTCGGCCACCAGCCCGCGCGGCCGTCCGATGTGTTGCGTACCCGCGCCTCTGCAGGCGCACTCCTCTCTCCCCTAGCCAAGGCGGCCGGGAGGCTCGGGGGACACGTGAGCACGTCGCAGGGTAAGTCGAGATTTATGCGGGTAATAAAGGAGGAGGCGGGTATAGAGGATCGGAGTGCGTTTCTCGCGATAAGATAGCGAGAGTCTTTTCTCGGGCTGAAATGGAACTTTATTGCTATGATGGTCGTTTGGTGGATGGAAAGTCGAAGGAGAGAGGGTAAAACATGGCAGGGGGTCGTAGCAGTAGAGGGTATTAATGACGATGAGGCAGTGACACTTCCCTCGCCACGCGCGCGCGGGTGTTGTGGAGAATGCGTGGCAGTATTGCGGGTCTGCCAAGCTGGAGGGTCCGCAACATCTTAACGTCTGCAGCGGGAAGGCCAGTCCACATTCTCCAATTTGCGTGTTCTCTGAAATTACCGGCACTCACTTACACACGACATTCACACTCACTTTCCAGCTCGTGCGTTAGGGCACGAGGACGCAGCCAGTACCGCGCCATCTAGTGGGCGGCGCGGCGGCCACGCTGGGCTCCTGACGAAGCGCCCTTCGGCGCGGGGTATAGCGTAGAGCTGCGGAAACTTTTTCAAGTTCGGTTGGCTGTCTAAAACAATCTTAATTGACACTAGATACATAGATGTCTGTAAAGCCTCTTCCCGCATACGTCTTTTCGATGTCTTTACTTAGCCGTCTAAAAGATAGCCATTTTATACCACTAATCCTAATAGACGACTATGATAGACAGCTGTTAGATCAGCTATAGACGGATCGACGTCTAAACAAAGACGGATAGACGTCTAAACATAGACGTCTATTCGACATGTCTTTTTGCATTCTGAATTCTAATAGCGACACCTGCGAGGGGTAAATAACTCCGAATTTTGATGTACACCACTAATTCAAAATTCACACTAATTCAAAACTAATTCACGCGAATTCAAAACGAGTTCAAAACAAATTCCCACAGAGAAAATAGACGACTAATAGACATCTTTTAGAAGTCTATGTATAGATGAAAGACCATCTAATAGATGTCTAGAAAAGACGTCTATTAGATGATCTAAGTGCACACTTTCGTTCCCAGATTTAGACGTCTAGAAAATTAGATGTGTAGACGGCCATTCTTTTTTTAACGTTATCATACTTCCGGTTTCTCTTCCCTTTTTTTTCTTCTTTCTTGCTCTTGATAGTTTCCCTTTTAACGCATATCATTTCCTTTACTCGAATGTGAAGTCTTACCTTAAGGTGTACCCAGAGTAGTACCCCGAAACACTTCCGTCAGAGGAATACCTCAAACTTCCATCGAGCACGCTCAGGAGAGTCATGCTACGACTTTCGATAAAAAGAAAGTCAGAGCCATGACTCCAAAAAAATTATCGAATATATGTAGATGACCGCTGCCTGATCACACTATAGAGGAAGAGGACGTTGCCGTACCCAACCAGGGAGACGGATCAGGGACCTGCGCGCGTTCAAGTTGAACCAATTATTTCTGGCGCATGGTTTACGATTTAAACATAAAACCTGCACAGGCACAAAAGGATTTGTCTTATAAAACACAAAGCGTAAAATTAAATGTTAGTATTTTGTCAAAATGTGATTTTAATGCGAAAGAATCAGTTTTGCATGTGACGCTCTGACCGTGACGCCACCTAGCGGCATTTCTTGGCGACACGCACGCACTTCAGAATCTCCCGTGTGACAGAGTTTTTGCCGTCGTTCGACAACTAAAGCAGTTCTTCCCTGCCCCTCCACTAAGGCAGAGCCAAGCGAACTGTTGTCCAAATTTTCTTAATATCCCGTTCACCCATGGTATTGAACGGCACGTAGATGGAGATGGAGCATAGACGTAATTTAGATCAAATGTAGATATATTAATATTAAGACAATGTGGAAGTTCATAACCACATGGCAGATAAATTGGATACTTCCCTAAAACTCTATATTTTTTTAAAGATATTAGATACAACTCTAGGCCTTCAATACCCGCTCACAAATAATTACTCAAAGTTGAACCGTCTGGTTCCGTCACATCTAAATGAAGACGTGGATTAGTTGTCTCCATCACATCTCCACATAAACAGTCTACGCACATCTACTTAAAGACGTCTATTAGTAGTGTGAAGAAATGTCTATGTTTGTACGGTCTAGGCACATCTAAAGGCAGACCTAGTTTAGACCCTTATACACACATTCGTCGATAGCAAGACGGTTAATAGATGTCCAATAGATGTCTATCTCTAGAAATCTACCAAAAGAGATGGGCTAGAGGATGGTCGATCATCTATAGATGTCTATCTTCCGTGTGGGTTCAAGCGAATTTAAGGAATGACCTCAGAAAATACACGCACATATGATCCAAATTCTCTCAATTACATGATTAAATAGGATTTTTAGTAAATTATTGTGAATTATTTCGATTTATTCCAAATTATTGGAAATTAACTTGCAACTGCGCAAAATAATCATAATTATTTCAATTATTTTTTAAAACTTTTCAGAAACAAATTTTGCTCTGCAATTGAAAGGGTGGCGTGAAAACATGGAAAATTTTTGCGGCAGTAAACCTCCCGAAGGAGGTTGCGGTTCCCGCCAGGCACAGGGCTTTTACCCCCTGTGGCAGCCAACTGCTTCGGTGTTCCATGGGAACCGGCGCTTTGCTGACTGCGATCCTATCGCGCAATTCGACAGATTTGATCCCCGTACCACCATTGGCCTACCCCTAGAGGTACGAGCGGTGTCAAGGGCGTTAGACTTCCTGATCCCAGTTTCAGAGGCCTTACCTCAGAGGGGTACGCGGGATTCGAACCCACAACCCCGAGTGCCGACACGTAGCCAGAACAGGAAGCGACCCAACGCCCAGAGCCACCGAGCCAACGGCGGTGAGACGTGTTTAACTTTTATTTGACGTGCCATCCAGCTGCGGCCAAAGGGAATGTCAAGCGCGAAAAACACTTTCCCCAGTGGGAGTCGAACTTCGGACCACTCGGTTCGGAGTTGCGCGCTCTACCAACTGAGCCACGACGCCACGATGACTGTACAGTGCGACGGGTTCGAGTTGTATTCGCCCTGTCCTCCTGGCTGGAGGCTGCAGGATACGCGGCAAATACGGCTCGAACCCGTCGCACGGTACAGTCATCGTGGCGTCGTGGCTCAGTTGGTAGAGCGCGCAACAGTGAATCGAGTGGTCCGAAGTTCGACTCCCACTCGGGAAAGTGTTTTTCGCGCTTGACGTTCCCTTTGGCCGCAGCTGGATGGCACGTCAAATAAAAGTTAAACACGTCTCACCGCCGTTGGCTCGGTGGCTCTGGGCGTTGGGTCGCTTCCTGTTCTGGCTACGTGTCGGCACTCGGGGTTGTGGGTTCGAATCCCGCGTACCCCTCTGAGGTAAGGCCTCTGAAACTGGGATCAGGAAGTCTAACGCCCTTGACACCGCTCGTACCTCTAGGGGTAGGCCAATGGTGGTACGGGGATCAAATCTGTCGAATTGCGCGATAGGATCGCAGTCAGCAAAGCGCCGGTTCCCATGGAACACCGAAGCAGTTGGCTGCCACAGGGGGTAAAAGCCCTGTGCCTGGCGGGAACCGCAACCTCCTTCGGGAGGTTTACTGCCGCAAAAATTTTCCATGTTTTCACGCCACCCTTTCAATTGCAGAGCAAAATTTGTTTCTGAAAAGTTTTAAAAAATAATTGAAATAATTATGATTATTTTGCGCAGCTGCAAGTTAATTTCCAATAATTTGGAATAAATCGAAATAATTCACAATAATTTACTAAAAATCCTATTTCATCATGTAATTGAGAGAATAATTTGGATCAGATGTGCGTGTATTTTCTGGGGCATACCCGAATTTAAAACGAATTCAAGTAAATTCACAAAAAGATCACAATAATTTCAAAAAAAAACTTTGCAATAAATTCAAAAAATTCAAAGCTAATTCAAAACGAATTTAATTCAATTTAGACAAATTCAATTCAAATTCACGCAATTTGTACACCGAATTCAGAGTCGTTTACCCCTCGGACACCTGCCTACGCGCAGTCAAAAGTCGAGCCTGTTGCCCACCAGGCTCCAGCAGAGCGACACCACCTGGTCGGCGCGCACCTGCTCGGCACTAGGGGGCCGCCCTGGCTGCTGCAGCTGCTGCAGGGCGCTGGAGTACTTGAGCGCGGCCTGCAGCGCCTCCTCCGTGCGCCCCTCCAGCAGCCCCTGCACGCCGCGCTGCAGGCGCGCGCTCAGCTCCTGCAGCTGCTGCTGCTGCTGATGCTGCGGTCTGCTCTTCGCCTTGGTTCCACGGGAGCTAGAACAGGGGGGAAAACGACTCATCAGCGGCTGATTTTAAAAAAGTCGGGGGAAAGCTGAAACCTCGGCTGAAACGCTTGTGAATGAGGAACTGACTTATTGGACTGCAGCTGAGGCAGATGGTCCAGCCCCTCGAGGGTGGGCCAGTCTCCCACGCAGGCCTCGCACTCGCAGCGGAACATGTACTGCTTGGCGAGCGCCTCGCGCCGCTCCTCCGTGTCCAGCTCCAGGAAGTGGGGCCCGTAGTTGTCCAGCACCTCGGCGCCCTGGAGAGAAAGACCCGTGTCGGAGGGGCGCTCACACGAGGCTGGCCGTGGGGTGCGTCCCAGCTCTCGGTCGGAATGGCCGGAACGAGTGAGAGAGTGAGAGAGAGAGAGAGAGAGAGAGAGAGAGAGAGAGAGAGAGAGAGAGAGAGAGAGAGGAGAGAGAGAGAGAGAGCATTAATGCGCCCATGGCCGCATCTGTCTCTTTCGCTCCGGCCGCTCCGGCTGTTCCAGCCATATCCTGGGCTCGGCTCGGCTCCGGGAGGCGAAGCGCCTGTGAACCCTAGGATAGGCCACCCCGCCTGCCACTAGTGCGCAGCTGGGTTGCCTATCCTGCGGTCCGCGGGCGCTGTGGGGATGGGGTGCGCCGGGTGCGGGTGCTCACCTTGGGGATGAAGCGCGCGGCGCGCACGACGCAGACGCCACCGTGCGAGTGCCGCGCCACGTTGGGGTGGCACGCGTGGTTGACGAGCGACACGGTGGGGTAGCAGGCGCCGCCCAGCTCGACGCCATGCGCGCCGCGCACCCCGCCCGGGCCGCCGCATCGGTGCTCCGACACCTGCAAGGGGATTCCGAACACCGTTTAGTATAGTCTTCTCTCCTGCTCCCTATGGTCGTGCCCCGTGAACGCGACGAGGGACAGAGAGACCAAACCACTGTGCGGCGTCACCCGAGGAGGTACAATCCCCCCCCCCGCCCCCCCCCCAAAAAAAAAGAAAAATTGAAAAAAAATATTAATCAAATCATGAAGGAAAATCGAGAACAAATAAACAGAAAACTGAAAAAAAAATTAAACAAGTCAGAAAAGGAGGGAAAAAATCCAAATTTATCAAAATATTACAGACATTTTCCCTTAAAAAAAAATTAAAGTTGAAAAAAAATCATTGTACACATTTTGTAAGAGTGATCGGAGTGATCCTCCCTTCTGCATCACCCACCTGGTACGCGTTGCACGAGCAGCTCTGCAGGTGGCGTAGGAGGGCCGCCGTCAGCGGGTGCGCCGCAGCCTCGGGCAGCACCGCCTCCGCGTCCTCGTGTCCGGCGAGCAGGGCGGCCTCTAGGCAGCAGCTGAGGTACGCGGCCGTGACGGCGCGCTTGAGGAGGTCGGCGGGCGTGCGCGACTCGGAGTGCGTCAGCTGCGCGAACACCGCCCCGTAACTGCACGGCAACAGGACGTCAGTGTGGCCGCGCGCCGGACCGGGCGGGCCCCGGGCCGGGTGGCTGTCTAGTTAGTTCCGGTCGACCACTCGACTTCCCCCGACCCTCGACCGTAACTCACCCATCGCGAGGTCCTCCTCCTCTGTTCCGCCTCTTCTTTTTCTTGCCGCCGCCGCCCCCGTCTCCGTCTCCGTCCCCGGCAGCGTCGGCGGCTGCGCTGTGCAGCTCGACAAACTCCTGCGGCAGCGTGGGCACGCCGGACGCCTCGCCGAGCCCCGCGGCGCGCACCACGATGCGGAAGGTGAGCAGGGCCATGGGGGTCAGGTCCTCCCCTCCGTCCCCGCCTCCCCGGGGCGCCACCAGCTGCCGGAGCAGCGGGCACTCGAGGCGGTGGTAGGCGGCCAGCGCCGACCGCCGGCAGTCCTCCCCGCAGAACACCACCTGATGGCACGGCGACAGGGATCTCCCGGACCCGAACTGCGTACGAAAGAGACGGGCGCAAGCGGGACGATCCGCAGTATCTCGCTCGCACGTGCCGTTTTCGGACGCAGTTCGGGTCCCGTCGGGTTGCCGGATGAGAGAGAACTCTGCACGGCGACAGGGTTGCGCGTTCGGACGAAAACAATGCGACATGGTCGAGTAGGCGGGGGCGGCGGGGAAAGCCCTGAACAACTCGATGGGGAGCAGACTGTTTGTCCGAGCGAATCAATGGCCGGGCAATCTCAGTGAGTGCTACGGGGGGTCAGAGCTCGCACCTGCCAGTCCTCCAGTCCCGCGCCCCCTGGCTCGCGGCCGCTCGTCCGACCTCGCCGGGGCCCTCGCGGTCCTCCACCGCCTCACCCTGACGGGGACGGGCCTCCGCCATGGAGCCGGCCACGCGCTGGAGGGCGCCCGCGCCCGGCCGCGGCTACGGGAACGCCGCCCTCAGGGACCGGCGGGCCATAGAGAAGAAGATCAAGCGGGAGTTCGAGGAGCTCTCGGCGGCCGCCCTCGAGGCGCGAGTCCAGAGAGGTGAGAGAAGAGGTCTCGTGTCTTCTGTGTCTGTGGTGCGGGGCCAGCCTGAGCGGTTGTCTTTCTGTTGAGCAGAGGAGCCGCTGCCGCCGCTGCCCAGGGTTTACAAGTCCAAGAAGGTGCGCAGCCCGATGTTCCGTCCGCTAGCGCGCACCTGGTGGTTACTGGACAGTGGACACGGACACGGCCTCCTGCTTGTTTTAGGTGGACGGCCTACGCATGCTCGTGCTGGGTTTGCGCCTGGCGGGGCTGTGTCCTGTGTACCGGGAGAATCTCTCGTCCAAGGTTTCGCCGCGCCCGTCGTCCCCAACGGACAGCCGCGGCGCCGATGGCCTGCCCAGGTACCGGCCGTCGCTGTGGTGGGCCACCTACTCGTTCTGCGTGTTCACACTCATATTCACGTTCAACTGTTACTTGGTGAGGGATCGGGCGGTGCGTTGCGCCTCCGAATAAGGTGTTCCGGAGAACGGGCGAAGAGGAAGAGCACGAATAAGCAAACGCCCGTGATTATGCGAACGGTTTGCCGCTCTACGTGTGCAGAGTGGTGGGGAAGGCTGCTCGACCGATCACGGGGCCTTTTCTGGTTCGTGCTCTTTCTCTCCACCCGTTCTCCGGGTGTGTTCGTGACTCGAGCCCTGTGCTGCGCCGTGCTCTTGCCGGCCCGCAGACCCTCATTACCCTCATGGAGCTCAACAACCCGGACATCTCCACGGGGCTCATCAACGTGCTGAGCGCCGTGGCGTACTTCGCATCCTGCATTAGCGCGCTGACCTTCGCCGCGGGTGCCAGGCGCAAGTTCCAGCTGCTGCACCGCCTGCTCAACTGGACCGCGTGCTCCACTGCCACCGCGCACCCCAACACGCTCACCCTCCTCCTCTACATCGGACCAATTTTCTGTCTCTATGCCATCACCGACTACGGAACCGTCCTGGACCATGTAAGCAGCTGTGTGCGCCATGATTTGACTCCCCGATCTTTTTTCTTTTTTCGATACAATTTGTTCTCTACCGTGCACGCGACGCCGCGGCCCGCCGCGCAGCCCGAGACATCCATACTCCTCTTCTCGGCCGTCGTCAGCGTCCTGGAGCGCCTCCTCCTCATGTTCCTGGCCGGGCGCGCGTGCCGGTGCTTCAAGGCTGTCAACAAGGAGTTGCACCAGCTCAGCAGCCTGTTCCGGCAACGCGCGCGCCTCCAGTATGTGCCGGACGCGGCCGCCAAGATAGCGCAGCTGCGCGCTCAGCACGAGATGTAATGGCTGACCAAACCGCTAACTCTAGGACTTGTTCCAGTGTGAGTTCTTATTTACCTTCGCACTCCTGTTCCTTATACCCTAGTCCGTGTCTCCCACTAGGGTCGCCGGCTTCCTGGAATTGGCCACTCAGGCCTACGAGATGCAGATCTGCGGCATCCTCCTCTACGACTTCGGGACCACCATCCTCACCATGTATCAGTTCATCGTGCACATGGTCCGAGGCTACAAAGCCCCGACCGAACAGGACGGAGCAGTCACCAACGACCTCGCTATCGTCATGCTGGTCAACACTATGTATAGCAATGTGGCCACTGTCTGCCTCTGCAACGCGTGTTTCTGGACGCACAGAGAGGTAAGGAGGACACCAATAGTGAAGTGTACAAGCTCACTAGAGAAGCGTATTTCTTTTAACAGTCTTTCCATCGTGCAACGCAGGGCAGCACGACTCACTACCTAGTCCACAAGGCCCTCAGCTGCATAAGGATAAGTGAAGAAGAGTGTTCACAGGTGACCTTACCCTTTCCCTCTTGTCAACCTCCGTCAAGCTGACATCTGACTCTAATAGTGCGATGCAATTCTTTCTCTCCTCACAGCTGACCATCTTTTCTATGCAATTGTTGAAGCGGTGCTTTATCATTTCCCCGCTTGGCATATTCGGCCTGGACAACTCACTTCTAGCTTCGGTACTTAAGATTCAAATAAAATACAAAGATCTCACAAGTATTATGTTTTAGGTTTTGCCTATTGCTAAATTTACTTTCTCTCAAACAATCAAAGTTTACACTGAAAAACCAACAGTCAACTTAGTACACTGTTCCTAATGTGTACTTCAAAGCACGCATTAGGAAATGCATGCCTATCATGGTATGCACTAGGAATCGCATGCGTGCCATGGTATGCAATTGGAAGTGCATGCACTTCCTAGTGCATACCTTGGCAGGCATGCATTTCCTAATGTGTGCTTTGAAGTACACATTAGGAACAGTGTACTAAGTTGACCATCGCCGTTTCCCATTTCAGACTATGCTCCCATGCCGCTTATCGCAAACACTCTCATGTCGCCCACTCGTGCGGTTCGTTTCAGTATGCCATGGGCATCGTGATGTACGTCCTGGTGCTGTCCCAGTTTGGCGGTGCCGGTGTCCCGAATTTGCGCTTATTAAATATCACCTCGACGGCGCTTTCAAACTCCACGCCGCCTTTCAACTCGACGCTCTCGCCCTGGCAGTGATCCTGGAGTACTCACGTCGCTGCAGCGCGGGCACGGCAGCGGCGCCAGGACCGGGGCGCAGCAGTGCAGGCAGTGCGTCGCCATCTCCTCCAGTGCCAAGGACCAGGCGTACGGCCTCTCCACGATGATGGCGCTGCCTGTGGGCAAGCGGCGGGGAGGATCACTCAAACAAATGTGTGCAATGACTTATTTTCGTCGTCATTCTTTGATAAATTTTTATCTTATCCCCCCCTATTTTTGACTTATTTAATTATTTTTCAGTTTTTTTGTTCATTAGTTCTTGATTTTCCGGATTGATCAGTATCTTCCTTCTTGATTTGATTTTGATTTTTTTTTCCTTTTTGATTATTTAATATTTTTTTTTTTGTAAACCGTACTATGATTTTTCGAAGTGACTCCCCCCTCGGGCATGGTGCTTCACAACGGCGTCATGCATCTTCATAAATAAAATTCTATGTTTTGTATTGCCCATTGATGAGCGCGTTTCTCATACTGACCCGCGGGGATGTTCTGAGCGGCCACCAGGTGTCGCCCCCGACGTGCGTCCACCCGCTCCTCCAGCGCGGCGGATGCCGCGGCCAGCGAGGGGTGGGCGCCGGCCAGGATCCTGGGCAGCGCGTCCAGCCCCGAGGACGCGAGGGGCGCGCACGGCTGCGGCGGTGATGGCAGTCCCTGAACAGAACAAAGGTGGCCGTCGTTGAGTTACGAATGCTCCAAGATGCGTCCGTGCCCACGTGCTTTAAAGAGACGCCTGGCTCACCGCGCTCTGCGTGCCGCCGATCTTCTTGAGGCGCTGCATGATGCTCGTCACAACCGCTGCCTTATCTGAGGCCTCCAGGCGGTCGGCGGCGTCCCTCACGGCAGCCATGGCCGCCCGGAGCACGGTGTCGGCCTCGGCCAGCGCGCCACGCGCTTGCAGGCAGTCGGCAGTGTCCAGGAGGACATTCAGGTAGCTCGACAAGAGGTCAGCCGCGGGGGCTTTGGCCGCGTCGGGGGCCTTGGCGAGGGGCTCGAGGAGCCGGGCGGCGCGCCGCAGATCGCGCAGCGCCACCTCGTGCTGCTGCAGCCCGAGGAGCGCCCGGCCGCGGCCGCCCAGGGCCAGGGCCTCGTCGCGCGAGCCGCTCTCTGCAAAGCTAAGGGGTATGGCAAGGTGGTCGTTCTTAGAGGCCGGCCGCAAAATCTGAGACCCGCTCTCGATTCGGCGCTTAAAAGACCGGGGACGTACCGAATGGCCTCGGACAGGGCGAGGACCGCGTCGAGGTCCCTGGAGCTGGCGACAGCATCCCTGGCACGGGCGAGGGCGCTTTGCGCCCGCTCGCAGCTCTTCCCCCCGACGACGTCCTGGGCCCGGGCCCGGTCGCGCACGTGCTCTCGGAGCGCGCGTCGCACTCGCGGCAGCTGCGGCAGGCGGAGGGCGCGCGCTGCCCGCGCCGCGTCGTCCGACGGGACGGCGAACTCCGCCAGCAGCGCGCCTCCGTCCTCCCGGGCCGCGGACCACACCTCGCCGAGCAGCGCGGCGAACACGGACATGACCTCGATCTAACCGTCCTCACACGTTTCTGGCCGCCTTCATGATCTCTTTGCTGCTGCTCGGTGCGCCAACGAACCGTCGCATCGATGTACGAGAAAATGAACGCGCCGGTCTATCTTGCCATCCCACTGCCCCTCGTCGGGTTACTTTGGCCCACACGCTACACTAGCTGCTCTGCCGCGCGGCAGCCGCCCACCACTCTCTGAGCGTGTGATTTAAATAGATCAGCCAAGCGTGCCAATACATGGACACTGTTGTGGCCGGCACTCGCTGCATCTAGGGAAGGGAAAGGGGTGGGGGCCAATGTGGGTAGATAATTTGAGTTTTCTTTCTTGCATGTCCGTCGGTTCGATGTGAAAGGATCTGACGAAGTCGTATTTACGTTCTGCACCGCACTTGGACTGAATCTCCCGCGCGCTCTGCGTGACTGTACATACTCCAGTCCACGAGTCCGCGTCCGCGTGGCCGTGAAGAGAGATCAAGTAGGCCTCGACGCGATGACGAAGGAAGTCGTCGTTCCTCGCGCTCTCTACTTGTTGCAAAAAAAAAATCGCATATGTATGTGTTGTAATTGAGGGCTGACAATCACTGATGTGTGAGGACATCATTTTCCGTTCGTAATTTTGTCTCGAAGAAGAACATCTAAACACACTGCAAGACTTATAGAACGGACTCTCTAATAATTTTTTTTGCTGCGTGGTTGGTTAACTCTTTCCTTTGCTGTCATTGACAGACAGACATCAGACACACTGATACAGGTCTTTTCTCCAAAATGGTGAAAATGGAAAGTAGTGATATGGACACTGAATCGCTGTTATTTCAGAAAAAGAAAATAGAAGAATATGCTTCTCGCAAACTTGTTGAAGGAGAGAAGTGGTAAGTGTTACTGTCCGTATGTGCATAATGTTTTTGGTCAGGCTATCGACAAAGGTTACGACTGGATTGCCTTTCTGTGAGCCATGTGACTCAACAATATTCATAACATACATATTTTACTGTTCTCTGATACGATCATTAAACCTGGGTGTATTTAGATGCAACAAATGTCACGTTAATGCCGTTGCGGTACTGTAATGGCTTTCATTATCAATGTCGACGGTTCTGTACAAGCTTTTTAAGACTTGTCCGGTTTTTAAAATTCTAATCCTTCTTTCCTACGTTTCGGTCTTTCACTCTTTTATTCAATTTCTCGACACCTTACGTCTTCATCTTTCTGTGATTTTCACCACAAACTGCTCATTTCGCCTTTGGCCGTGTGCTATGTGAGGTTAGCGTTCACTTTCATAGGTTATGTGCCGAGACCCCTGTCCATTGTCGATGAGTTCTCTATCAACGATGTGTTGAAGTGTCATTCTTACCTGTAACTATTTTCGAAACCCTCATATTCTACATATATTGACTTTTGATTTTTAAGTTGTGTTTGCATCGTATTTCTACTGACCCATTTACTCATCATAAATAGTCACCATCTAATCCTTTCACTTATTTCTTGAAAGGAAAATTAAAAAGTTTTAATGTGACTTACATTCTCTTATTATGTCTGCAGGTATGTTGTGGCCAGATCATGGTACGAAAGGCTGATTGAGTATCTGACAGACACAAATGACTCCAGAGAATCTTATCACCCTGGCCCTGTTGATAATTCCTCCATAATCCAGGGTAAATTAAACTTAATTCCCTAAGAATATGCTTATATTCATGTCATTATTGCATTTCTTTAATATGCTGTAACTCTTTCAGTGAATGATGGTGAGCAGAAGCTTAAAGATCATCTCATTGATGAGATGGACTATAAGCTACTTCCAGAAGATATTTGGAACTATATTGTTACCATATATGGCATAGCAGAAGGCCAGGAACCTATCTCAAGATCTGTAAGCTTTTCTTGTATTTTTCAGTAATGTGATTTGTTGGTATATATTTTTTTTTTATTGTTAGTGACTGGGTTATGTTTTATTACAGGTGGTAGATATAGGGCAATTTGCTGGTCATTTGAAAGTTGAAGTGTATTTGATGGAAATTGAGTTGTGTAAAGATTTCAATCTAAATAAGACTGTTAAACACAGATTTAGTAGGAAAGAAAAAACATGTAAGTATTTGGTATTTGGTATTTGCTTCTGTTTAGTTTTCATAAATTGTAGTTCATGTCATTTTAATAAAATGGGTCCTATATTTCGTGCTCTGCTAATAACCTGAACTGCCTTTTCCCCTCTAGCAACTCTGCATTCAGTAGCAAGAAAAATTTTTGATATTCCCAGTAATGTCCAGAGTCAGCTTTGGACATGCATTTCAGAGACCTCTTACAACCTTATCAAGGATTCAGAATCAACTTTACAAGATGAAATGATATTCCCCAGTGGTGTTGTTATTTTAGATACCCAGCAAGCTGATGGAAATTACGCAAGTAAAGAACACATGAAAAAGTGAGTTTTCCTTTCTTTCTCCTCTACCTTGAAAATTTTTCTTCCATTTTTTTGTCTGCAGTTTTTATCATGTATTTCATAATTCTATTGTCAATTTATAGATTGGATATTCGAGAGCCACTGGGCCGGTCACCTATATTGAAGGAAACAAATAAAAATGCTGCTATCCCCTTACCTGCTCCTGAGACTCCCTCTACTAGTCCGTCTATGTAAGACTTCATTGCAATTTTTTAATTAAAATCAAATCAATTTAACAGCCAAACAGATTAAATCTAATCTTTCTGTATCATTTTGTTTAGGACAACGAGATACAGCATTCAGCATAGCATTAGTGTTACTCCTGGTTTGTGTGGCCTTTCTAACTTGGGTAACACATGTTTTATGAACAGTGTTCTACAGGTAATTTTTTCCTCAAAACACATTATACCAGATTCTTGAATTAACTGAAATAACTTAAATCAATTAATGTTTTTGTGCAGTGTATGAGTAACACCCCTCCAATCACCGACTATTTTTTGAATGATCATCACCACCAAGATTTGAATGTAGATAATCCTCTAGGAATGAGAGGGGAAATCGCTAAATCCTTTGGGGAACTTATCAAAGTTATGTGGAGTGGCACATCGAGCACTGTGCCTCACCACTTTAAGGTAGTAAATTTCCAAGAGTGACAGGAGTATTTCATCTTTTTCATTTATGTTTTGCATATCCTAATATGCTTACGTAAAATATTTTATTTTTTAGCTGCAAGTTTCCAAGTTTGCTCCACAATTCTCAGGTTATCAACAACATGATGCTCAAGAACTCCTCACCTTCCTCTTGGATGGATTGCATGAAGATTTGAACCGCATTCATGATAAACCATACATTAAGCAGAGAGATTCTGATGGTAGACCTGATGAGGTACTTAATTTATGCTCTCAATCAATCTCCATTTACAATTTTTCTAATTTGGCCTGAATTCCAACTCTCGATATTTTCTTTTTACCTTAACTCCTTTTCTCAGGTTGTTGCTGCTGAAGCTTGGTCAAACTACAAGAAACGGAATGATTCCATTATAGTTGAATTGTTCCATGGGCTTTTGAAATCCACTGTTTGGTGTCCGCGCTGCAAAATAACATCAGTCACCTTTGATCCATCCTGTTACCTATCCTTGCCTCTGCCTACAAAACTGGAAAGGCATGTCGAAGTAAGTTCCCCTACGACCTGCAAATGCCTCTGCATCTTTTTGTCTAATTACATTATATATATATATATATGCTGGGTTGCCCACTTACCCCGCTTTTGTGTAAGTGTGCAACCTATTCTACTTTAGCTGAGCGAGGGCGAGAGGTGAGGAGGGGAGGGGCTCTTCTTCACCTCAGGCCCTTGCTCAGCTGAAGTAGAATGGGTTGCATACATATGCAATCAACAGGGTAAGTGAGCCACCCCGAATATTACATACTATTTTCACTTATGCACATAATATTCCTCTTTATTTCTGCTCAGGTTTTATTCTTCCCTTATACTGGAGAACAGAAACCAACACTATACAAAGTTCAAGTACCTCAAAGGGCGAGAATGGAGGATGTCTTCTTAGGACTCCACAAGCTAACAAACTATCCTGTAGACCAAATGATTGCCACTGAGGTTTTTAAGCATCACTTTCAAAGAATTTTTGACTCAACAGATGCTGTTGATACATTTGCTGATGATCGCGAAAGATTGCATGTGTAAGAGCATTTCTGAATATTTGTGGAAATTTTTGTCTCACCATAGATAAAAAGTTTTCTTTCTTTCCCTTTTTTCCCACTTCTATTCTCCATTATTAAATTGACTGCTTCTTTTTTTGTCCAGCTATCTGATACCAGTGTCTATTCATGACAAAAAATATGTTGCTCTTCCTGTGTGTCAATGGGAACTTGATACAAGGAGAGAGTTTGCCAATAACCAGCTGTTTGGTTTGCCTGTATTTGTTGTTGTGCCACGTAATGGCTGCACCTATACACAGCTGTTCAATGCCATCCTGAAAAGAATGGCACCTTTCCTTAACATTACTGTCACGTCAAATCCTACCTACAAAAGCTTTGATGATGACACAGTTCACCACAATGGTAGTATGTTGAAAAACACTATTTATATATGTATATAAATATATTTCACAGAAATCTTTTGATGAGTTTCTCTAACTATATTTCTTTTGCTTTTGTAGGTATGAAAGACTCTGAAGATGAAGAAGATGAGGATAGTGAGGGAAAATTGCCAAATAATGATGGTTTAGAGTCTATGGATGTTCACGTTGAATATTCGGGTTCCAGTGGTTTTGACTTTGACAATACTGAGGAAGACTGGGACAGAGATGAGGAAGAGCAAAAATACACTAATGGAGATTCTTCCAACCAAAGTTCATCCTTCAGAGTTTTTATTGTCAATAACCATAGAATTCATAGCATCGCTTCCCCTGATATGGACACTAAAGTCATTCATTTCCCAGGTGTGTCTTGAGTAGTTTTAATTTGGCATCCATCATTCATTCATCTTCATTTATGATTATGTGAGCCCTTATATGTTACTCTCTTTTTTCATTTTCTTTTTTAATTTCTCAGATTCATTAGGGCGACAGTACCTGGTTGTGCAGTGGACCTCAACAAGTCGCCAGACATACTTCAAGGAATCAGCAGTTCGAGACTTTGATAAACACGAAAGTCTTCACAGTACAATGAGACCAAATGGCGTTGACTTGAAAGATTGTCTGACTCTTTACACAAACACAGAGAAATTGGATGCTTCAGAAGCTTGGTAAGCTCACCCTCTTATAACTCAATGCGTCCTCTGTCATGCAAGTTTGTAATTTTTTTATGAACCAATTTTTTAGGTACTGTCCAAAGTGTAAAGATCACATAGAGGCAACCAAAAAGTTTGATCTATGGAACCTACCCCGGATCCTTGTGATACACCTGAAGAGATTCCATTACAACCGATTCCGCAGAGATAAAATTGATACTACGGTAAACTTCCCTCTGCGTGGTTTGCAGCTTCGTGATTACATTTCAGATCCAAACTATGATAAGAGCAGTACCTATGACCTCATTGGTGTATGTAACCACTATGGAAATCTGGCTGGTGGTCATTGTACGTTATCTGTTTCACTTTTTGAAATAAATTCACACTTCTTGATGTCATTTTAGTCCTAATATTTTAACATCTTTTTAATATTTCAGATACTGCCTATGGATTAAACAAGGTAGAAAATGCATGGTATCTGTTTGATGATAATCATGTACGGAAAGCAAGTGAATCTTCTGTTGTGGTAAGCTTCGCTGTCTTGGCTCTCTCATTTTCTTTTACATTTGCATAATTTCAATTAATTTTCATTTTGATTGTTACAGTCAAACAGTGCATATGTACTTTTCTACATGCGCCGTGATGCAGAAGAAATGCAGCATTAGGTAGAATGAGTGAAAGTGATAGTGCTAAGTTCTAAAACCCAATTGAAACACTTGTGAATGTGCCCAGTGGGATTGTGTTGCTTAGTGGTGTGAAAGTCAGTGTCATTAAAGTGGCAACCTTTGAAACTTTGGAGGAAACCTTTTTCATTAAAATATGCTGTGATAAAACTGAAGGTTTACCCACAAGTCAAGATTTAGGAACCTGAAGGCTCCCACAAAGAAGAGACTATTTGAAGAATACAGTCTAAGACCGAAATATAGGGTGTGCATTGTTAACACATACCACACACAAAGTCATTCTGTTTGATGACCTTTATCATTATTATTTGTCTTGTGTTCTGTTTACAAACTAACCCTCCTCAGTGATTTTTATAATCACTTTTGTCTGTTATAGCAGCTCTCTCCTCAATCACTGTGAAGTAGCTTAATTTGAGTTTCTGTCTCATGTGCTTTGTTATTGACCTTGCTTACAGCTTCTAGATAATGCCTGTCCTGAAACCTTTTTCTTTTAACTTCAGCTTGCAAAGAAATGGGATGAAATTTTCACTTTTCCTTCAGGAAGTTTGAAAAAGAAAAATCATTTTTTTATTAACTGTAAAAAATTGAAATGTCTAAGAAATTTGATTATATTTTGTATGCCAGCTTCTGATATTAGCTTGAAGCTGCTCTGATATTTTTGAAATACTGAGGTAACATTTACGAGATAATGTACAAACTTATTCTGAGACTTGAGGCTGAGACTTTAATTTGAGTAAAGAGAACATCATTGTCATGCAATAGTAGTGCACAGCTCTGTGGCATGTACATGAACAAAGAGGTCAGAACATATTATCAATTCACTTATAGCTGCTTTTGTTTTCCTCTACAAAAGTTATATTTTGTGGAGAATGGCATGTGGGTTTTATTTATTGCCTTATTTATTTCTTATGCATGGATCGTTCCTTTTACTGTAGTGTTGGTCGTTCTGGTGAGGTCCTATTCAAATTTCCCTGTATTCTATTCTCTGTTATGTTCCATCTCCTTCCAGCCTAGTTAGACAGTTGTTTAATAAAAATTTTATTACCTGTAACTTGGTAGATTTTTAAAAATGATTTTTTCCACTGCTGTAGTCCTACATTTAATATGGAAGTGGCCTCTTGAATGATTTGAATTAAAGTATTTGAAATGTGTCAAGATGTAAAAATTCTTGTTGTTTCTTAGGTTTAGTATAAATGCCTAAAATTCACTTTGGCATACCACAGGAAAAGACTGTCTCTCTGTTAAGTGTTAGTGCTTTGCTGTATTGCGTTCTTGATTTGTTTTAATTTGACATTGTATGCTTATACCGTTCAGGTCTGTTATTTATTGTTAATCAAAACTTACAAACACAAAGTAGTTCAGTTTTGGTCAAAATTCCTGTCTTGTTTTCAATGGTATGTTGTGGGTGCTCAAGTCATTGATTATCAATTTGTCCATTGTAACTTTAATCTTTTTTGATACGTATTGTTGAAGTCATACTTAATATTAGAAATTAAAAGTTTTTACCTAAATGTGATGGTAGTTCTGAAGGTGTAGGTTATAAATGACTGCTTGAATCTAATGTCTTTTAATACAGAAGTCCTAGTGCTCTTGGAATGCAAGCAGAAGATGCTGTTTATTTGAAATTGTGTTTAGTTCTCCCTCTCAGTGTCCATATTTATTTTGTTTTTACTCCCTCCCTAAAAAAATTAGTTATCAAACAGCTTTTTATTGATTGCAGTCTTATTTATTGTGAATCACATTGTGAACTGCTGTGCTAAGCACTGAGAAATCAGTACATTCATTTTCCTCTGGAGAGTTGACACATTTCAGTGTAAGATCAAATTCAAATTAAAGATTTGGAACATTTTAACTATTTCACCCGTCATTCTTTATGTGAAAACCTTACACAAACCTGAAGCATTCCAAATTCATGTGAGTATATCGATTTGAGTGAAACATACGTTGCGCACTGCCATGCCGATTGATGATTCTTGATTCAAGTTTCCCTCTCATTCTTCAGGGAAGAGAAGCCGCATTATGGGTCCCCTGTCTTCCTGGCCCTCCGAGCCGTCTTCTCGGTCGGGGCGCAGCGCGGCCCGCAGGGCGCGGAGGGCGCCGAGCACGGGCATGGGCCTCATGGGGAAGGCCAGGGCCGCCGCCGCCGCCGCCGCCGCCGCCGCCTGCTCCGACTCGGACTCGGCGTTGCTAGAGGCAGCAATAGAACCTGCAGCAGTGCCGTTTCAACGAGGGGTCCGTAGCTGGCCTGGCCACCAAACCACCCACCCAGTGGCCACCAGTGGCGCCGAGAAGGGCGGGCGGCGGGCGCCAAGCGCAGGTGAGGACAACAGTGTCTTAAAATGGAACGCCACTCTGAGCACGGCCGTGTCGCGTGCGATAAACGTCGATTCGCCCGCGGTGCCATTCACCGGAAAGGGCAGCGGGTGCGACGGAAGCCAACGGTACCTGGGCGGGAAGAGCAGCGGCAGGCTGGGCGCCCTGCACCAGGACCTGCAGGGGCCCGCGAGGGCGGCGAACAGGGACGGGTAGGCGGTGGCCAGGGCGGCGGCCAGGGGGCCGAGGGGCCTGGCGGGCCAGCCCGAGGGGAAGCCGTAGCCCGTGAAGCCCAGCGGAGGCACGGCCGACGCGCCGCCCGCGCCCGCGCCCAGAGAGAAGGGCGGCGAGCTGGGCAGCGACCCGGCGGCCGCGTACACGGGTGGGAGCTGCTGCAGCCCCTGGCCCACCCCGGGGTACCCATACCCCGGGTACCTGCGGCGAGGTGAACATAGGTCAGTGCGAGGGGGAAACAACTCGAAAATTTTTGAGCACTTAGTAATTTAAAAAAAAATTACGAACATTCACAAAGAATGCGTAAATTTTAAGCAAAAATTCAAAATAAAAAATCAATAAAAATTCAAGAAAATTCACAATGATTCTCCAAATTTTTTCACCAAAATTCAGAGTTGTTTTCCCCTCGGGTCAGTGGAGGCAGGCGCGCCGTACTCACGTGCCGGGGAGCGCTGCGGGGGTGGCGGTCGGGTAGGGCAGGTAGGGCGGCAGGTAGCCGATGGACTGGTTGCGCGCCAGGGTGGGAAGCAGCAGCAGCACGTAGAGCACGGAGGCGGCAGACGCCGTCACGGCCTCCTGGGCGTTTGGCGGGAGGGAAGTGCCTGGTTAGTCTGGAGGGTCTCGGGGCTCTCGGGCGCGGGCGCGCGCCGCGCGGCGCGTGACAGTTCTGACCTGGTGGTGGCTGGAGGCGTTGGAGGGCGCGCTCGTGTTGGCGGGCGCGACCCGGAGCGCGGGCATGGTGCTGGTTTCCGGCGCGGCGGCGGCAGGTGCAGAATCACGAGGCCCCGGAGGCGCCCGCTTTTATGTGTTCCGGCGCGCCTCTGCGTTGCGTCGACCTGGAGGGGCGGATGGCGGATGAAAGCGCTCGGCCCGGCCCGGCCGATGAGATGGGTTCGGCGCGAGGCGCGGCCCCGCCATCCGCATGCACTTTATTCCCGTCGAATGGAAGCCGCGGGCAAGCGCAGACCGTACGTTTTTTTGGTCGTGTTCGAGACGGAGATGGGTTGGGCGCCTGCAACGTGTGAGGCAGGGAGAAGTTTTTAAAACGTCGAATCTCTGTGCATGTGGCGTACGCGGGTGATTTCCTTTATGGTAATATCTCTCTCTCTTCCGCGCATGTAGAGTAGAAGGGCGTGGGTCTGATTCTATTCTCGTAAAAGTATATTTAAGAGAAAAAAAGAGGCAAGACGCCCTCTGCTCTGAGTACAGGTCAGCCTTTACGCGTAATTGCAAATTCAAAACTTAAATTTTGCGGAAGTAGCCTTGCGGGCTGCACTACCAACTCTCAATCTTGTTGAAGTTAAATTCATTGGAAAAAAATGAATATCATTTTCATCTAGTTGTGACTTTAAACGAGAACATATTTTTTCTTAGAATCCTATCAGTGCTTTTTTAATCTCTATCTTTCAAACTTTAAGTACGCAAGGCATCGCACTGCCGTCCAATGTTCAGTGAGTTCGGCCAGCAAGGTTGCTGGCACTGCTTCATATTCTGGCGCCAGCGAAGTGGCGCCGGCTGGATGAGAGTGCAACGCAACGGCCGTCAGTCATTCTTTCTTTACCTCTCCGTTGAAAACATTTTATGAGTTCGCAGTATCCTGTTGCTCGGAGAGTCACTTAAATATGCAGTACAGCAGTATACAAATTGTATATTTCTTTTAACTTCAGTACCTTTGATACCACAAATTGCAAGTTTCGAGATATTTTCGAAGACACACAGCAGGTTGGTTGTTTCTGGTGTTTCTTGTGGGGGTTGGAGAATGGCAACTTACTCAGTCGATTTTCGCCCAAATGGTCCTTTGCAGTGCGATGAATGTGATACGCCAAACACGGGGTAATCCTGCCGGGGGTCCCAGACCTCTCATCGGGCCACTAAAATCGAAAGGACGAGGGAGAGGAGTCTTGGACTTCGATCCAAGTTCGTATTTTAACTGCTCATACTTTTCTTTGTGAATGAGAAAACAGCGATTTTCACTATTATCATTTCGCTATTTCATAATTCCCCTCTCTAGTTCAATTCCGACCCGGACAGAGGGCTTCTTCCTCAACTGATAGTGGAGATACCAGAACCCCTAGCAACTGGCAGCTGCAAAGGGCTATTAGCTCTTCAGCATGCCGAACCTCGTCTTCGTCAATTCACACAACATGTGGAAATGCCACAACCCCTTCACCTTATTCCCACAGTCATCAGTTAGTAGGAAATCAACAGCTTCAGAGATCTGGGTAATCAATCATCCTTTTTGCTTCTCTTTTTTAAATGTTACCAGAATTTCATCTCATGATTATATATCAATATTTCAGAAAATTAGCATCATCCTCTTCTATAACTCCAACTTCCTTTTTAATGCCTCCTCCCAAAACTCCTCGCTGCAACACATCTACCCCTAAAAATTCTATTATAGTTTCAAGCACACCACGGACAACCCCATCTGTATCCAGTGGAACAGATAATCAAAATTCACATGTTGTTCTAGGTATACTTTGATATTAAAATTAAATTCTGTCAAGGGAACTGACCTGTTAAGCCCCTAGTTTTATCTTATAAACATCATCATATTTTTTGAAATGAATAGCTTTAACCGAAGGACGAGGCCATGCACGAGGTGAAGTAGGAATAGCTGTGATTGATATCAAGAGACCTCGTCTAATTTTGTGTCAACTCAGTGATCGTCAAACCTACGCCAACACACTTACAAAAATCACCATCTTCCGCCCTGTTGAGGTGCTGTTCTATTTTAGTTGTTTGTACCTGTTTAAAAATAGATATTCATATTTATGAACCTTGTTTGCATGAGACTAATATTATGTCATTTTGCTTCAGATACTCATTCCACACACTTTTGTAGATTCGAGTCAGCCAAATAAACTTTACAGTCTCCTTGAGGAAAAGTTTCCAATGACTAATATGACAAAAGTTCAACGACGGCTCTTTCGAGATTCTGAGGGGCTAGAAAAGGTCCAGAATTTATGTTTGCCGGAAAATTCTTCCTGCCAGTTGGTTATTCAGGACCGGTATGATAATTCATTATTTCACTTGTTTATTTTCTCAACAAGCTGTTTTATGTTTACTTTTTGGCTCAGGTTTTATGCTCTTGCTGCTGCAGCTGCTCTACTTAAATATGTGGAGTTTGTGCAAAATGTCATTTTTGCTGCTCATTCCCTTAAAGTAGAATACCAAGGTGCACATGATGGAACTCTTATTGGTAAATGAGACATCAGTTATTTTTACCTCTTCTCCCTTTGTTTTTTTACAACTGAACTACAATGAAATCTCTTGGTTTTTAGATATTAAAACTGCAAAGAACCTTGAGCTACTATTGAACCAGCAAAGTAACAATGCAACTCATACACTGATTGGAATATTGGACCATTGCTGCACCCATGGTGGTAGTCGTTTACTACGTGCATCATTGCTGCATCCACCTTGTTCCTTGACGATCATAACGAATAGGCAAGATGGTGTACAAGAGCTTGCGGAAAACCTTGAAATTACTCAAAAGTTACAAGTAAATTGCTTTTAAAGTTCAATGGAAATTTTTGCTTTTCCATCTTTGAACTCATAGTTAAATTTAATACTCTGCAGGAAATTCTGAAACAACTGCCCGATGTTGAACAACTATTAACACTATGTATGCTTACACCATCAACTTTTGATGGCACACAGTCTATGGAAAAAAGAATTAACTATGTTCTCATGCTTAAAACAACTCTGGAAATTCTTCCCCATCTTGCAGCAGCTCTTGAAAATTCCCAGTCTACCATGCTGTGCAAAGCCAGAGAGGTATAACTGTTGTTGAATAGAACATTTATTTTCTGACTTCCAATATTTTTTATCTAATTTGTTCAAAATTTTCTGTTAGTCTCTTAAAGATTCTCGAGGTGATCTTATGAAGGAAAGAATATTGGAAACACTTCATGAAGATGTGAAGGCTCCCAAGGGAGGAAAGACAGCCCTTTTCCAAAAATGTTTTGCTGTGAAGAGTGGTGTAGATGAACTCATGGATGTTGCCCGTAAAACATATTGTGAACTGATAAATGATATTCATGGTAATCACTTTCCTGCTAAATTGAATTTTACATTATTTCTGTAACTCTTATCAATTTTTTTTTTTTTTTTTTTTTTTTTTTTTTAAATGCTATAGATCATGTGCTAGACATGGGGACAACACATTCACTTCCATTGAAGATAGATTATTCAGTTACAAAAGGATACCATATTCAGATAACATTCCAAAAAAATCAGCGCATTGAGAAGTCTAATCTGCCACCCTTTTTTGTTCAGGTAGTACCACTAGTTTTCTCTGATAGTGTTTGAGAAAGTGTTAAAAATATGATTACTTGAATTGGCTGAAAACTTTTCTTGATCACTGGTTTGTAGGTGCAGCAAAGCCGGAATTGTCTAACATGCACCACTGATACTCTCATTCATGCAAATGAACGGATAAAACATGTCACTTCTGACATCTTAGGAATTAGTAACAGGTATGTTTAGGATTTGCAATTACCTTACTAACAAAAAATAAAAATTATATTCTGTGACATTTTGTTTCACAGACTTCTTACCACTGTCTTGAATGACATCCGTCAGCACATAAGTTATCTATATGAAATGTGTGAAAGTATAGCGGTTGTAGATATTTTATTGGCTTTGGCCCGTACTGCCAGCTGTAATAATTATGTGAGGCCAACATTTGGAGACCATCTTTTACTTAAATCCTCACGTCATCCAATTTTAGAATCTTTTGCCACATGTGATCCTGTTGCCAATGACATTGTGAGTATTATTAGGCAGTTAAAACATATCAAGATTCATAATGGGTCCAAGAATAAATTTCTCTTCTGTACTCTTAACTAGGAAGCTACAAGCTGGAAAAATTTGTGCATAATTACAGGACCAAACATGAGTGGAAAAAGTATTTACCTACGACAAGTTTTACTTCTCCAAATAATGGCTCAAGTAGGAAACAACTATTCTAAAAAAATTTCATCAAATACATTATTTAAAATAGGGTAATACATACATATTTTATTTGACAGGTTGGGTCTTTTGTTCCTGCTGAACAGGCAGTCTTTCGTATTACAGACCATATTTTTTCTCATTTAAACTTTGATGACAGCATAGAGAATAATGCTTCTACCTTATCTCTTGAGGTATGGCTAATTTTCATCTCACCATTTTACAGCAGTATGTGGTCCTTATGCTCATTTTCTAAAATTCTGTAATAGTCACAAATTAAAATTGTGTGATCTCATTTTGCAGATGCAAGAAATGCAGTTTATTCTTTCTAATATCACCCCCACTTCTATAATTGCTCTTGACGAGTTATGCAGAGGAACATCTGTTGAGGAAGGGACTGCTATTGCATGGGCACTGTGTGAAGAATTAAGCCAGTCCGCAGCATTTGTGTTTGTTACTACACACTTTGCAGAACTTACAAAACTTGCTTCTCTTTATCCATGTGTCAAAAAGTAATACCACTAACAAAATATATAACAAAAGTATAATATTTAAATAAGTAGCAAGCCTAATTTATGTTTCACTTTTTTAAAATTAATTGAACAGCGTTTACCTTGAAACAGTTGAGACGGAATATTCTGACAAGAAAAGTAGGCTGGTTTACACCCATAGATTGCTTTCTGGTGTAAATCCAATGGAGCACTACGGACTGAAGTTGGCTGAGAACATGGATGTCCCGAAGGCCATCCTAGAAATGGCCAGTAATTTGTCATCCAAGATCAAAGCAACCACTGAAGTAAGGCTTTACCAATTTGTTAACTCAATTTAAACTTTGACTGGATAACACCTATAAAATATATTTTATGTCCAGGTAAACCTTGCCTCTGCAGATGGGAATGAGGCCTACACGCTTTCTGTTTTTCTACACAAATTAAAAATCCTGATTGATGAAGACAACTTCAGGGGTTGTGAACTGCTAAAGGTTCAAGAAAAATTAAAGCAAGCTCTGGAGTTGGTGGAACAAAAGAGAAATTTCATGTCATCTTGTCAAAAGACTTCCCTTGTGCCTCAAGAACCTCAAGCTCATAACAAAGTGTCACTGCCGGATGAGCAATTACAAAGGCTCTGTGATTACTCAAGCTCTGACTGCTCTGTGCCTGAAGTCACTTCCAACAAGCCAAACATGATTCAAATGGAGCATAAGAAATTGCAGGTGCTCCAAGAAGATATGCGGTTTACTGATGTTGATTTAAGTGAAAGTCCTCAATCTAGCAAGTTCCCATTCAATAGAACATATTTTAATGTTGATCCTCCTAATAACTCAATAAGTTTGAGCTCAACTAGGAGTGATGTAAGTGATGATGGCGATGAAGATGACAATAATAGCATTGTATCTTCATCATCTACTCGGGAATACAATGATGCTGAAAGCAATCGAACCAGTCCTACATCTTACTGTTCATATGATACTTGGCTTGCTAGAAGTCCTACACTCAGCACAAATCAGGAAAGAAGAATTTCAAATAACAGTTTAAGAAGAGAAAATTCAAAGAAAATAAATTCTTCTATTGCCTCGGATTGCAATACCTATGATTTTGAAAGAAGCTTTCAGAGATCTGATGAAAATTTTCCTGACAATTCAGAAAATTTATCTGTGCCAAACTTCATTGACGGAGCTTCAAAGAATACTAATCATTCATTATTTGGTACCACTTCACCAGAAAAATCTATTCATAAAATCCTGCCCAACCCAAGTGGAAGCAATTTTTTCTCTTCTCAAGGGAAGTCAAGTATTTCAAGCAATGCATTTACGTTTTCACAGGACTCACCTAACAGCCAATCAAAATTTAACAGCCTTTTCCCTTCAACACCTGAGTTCAAGCGGACACCTCCTACGACATCCCCACTGTCTTCCTTTGTATTCAAAGACAAAACATCATTGCCATCCCCACCAGCAACTTTACAGCGTGGAATGAAAAGAACAAGTGGGGATGAAAAAGACAAATTTTCTCCCCTATTTAACTCCATTAAATACAAACGAAAAGCTGTGCTCACACGCCACAAGCCTCCTTCCGCCAATAATGATGTCCCTTTGGAGTCTGACAAGCCATTAGAAGACGACGAAACCCTAAGCGTGAGCCAGCAATCCGAGTCCTCCGATGATCTTCTATCCGGCTCATCAAGTTGTTTGCAAGCACCGCCCACACCTATTGGAAGCCAGAGGAACTCCCTTCAGATTTTAATGGAATCCTACAACTCTGACTCTGACAGTGATTAGAGAAGAACACGGCTTCCATTTAAGACCATTTTGAAGTGTCACAGAGGCCGCTTTTTAAAAACGAATACATAAAATTGATTTTAATTTTTGAGTTGTATGTGTTTGAGATAACTCCAGCCCTAGTCCCCTTCTGACCAAGACTCGTCACTCTTCACTCTCCATGTCGCGTCTGTCCGCCGGGTGAGTAGGCAACACATCGCACACCCTCCTGCGCTGAGGGGAGGGAGGGGCCTGGGGCCCGGGCCCGGGGCCCGGCGGCGGGGCGGCGCCCGGCTCTTTGGGCCTCTTGGTAGAGGGAGGAGCAGGAGCCCCAACCGAGCACCGAGCACGAGATAGTGAATTCGGAGCCGGTGCCGGCTGCCGGGCCGGCGGTGTGCCGAACCCATGACGCGAGCGAACATCACAGCTGTGACTCGGCGGGTCGGGTCGGGTCGGGGGCCCCGGGCAACGCTCGCCTCTCTCGCGCCCCACTGGCGGCCCCAGCTCGCCCCGCAGCGAGCGCGAGCCGCCGCCACAGGTCATTGCATTCTGTACGATGGCCGATTGGCCTAGCGCTAGGAGGGGCGGGGCGCGGCGGGGGTTGCTATGCAGCGTGGTGCGCCGCTGTGCTTCGCGCGGGCCGCGCACACCGTGCACTCCTGAGTGCGACTCCGCTGGTCATGGCCGCCGCCACCCCCTCCCCCCGCCACGGCCCGTCGCTGTTACCATGCCGGCCTTTCCGCTATCATCTAATCAAGTTCTCCTTTCTATGCGCGAGCGACTTGGGGCGGTGCGAGGCGCGACCAGGAAGCGTTTAAGCAGGACGCCCCTACACCCCTCCCTCATGGGGCGGGGGTGTCGGGCCCGGCCGAGCCCAGAGCGGTGCGCCCTTGAACCCCAATTGGCCCCACCACAGGCGAGCCCCCCGCACTGCACTGCACGGGCGCGGGGCGGACGGGCGTCCAACCCTTTTTGCATAGAGCATGTGAGTCGACCGCGTGTTGTTGTCGCTGAGGCCCCCTCTCCATGTGTTTTGGTGTTTTGGCCGGGCACACCGGTCCCGGTTTTATAATTTCACTCGCCAAACGCCGCACCTTTTTTTTTTTTTTTTAATGGTCGCCTTTCCCACTTGTGTTAACGCGCCGACAGGCCGACTCGGCGTTTTCCTCTCTCCCGCTCTTTTGCACAAACACGCCCCCCGGCGCGGATTGGAACCGAACCGGTCCTGTCTGTCCGAGCGTGATGCCGGCTTGTTTGCAAGTACGAGAGTGCGGGGCGGGGCGGGGCGGGGCGGGGCGGGGCGGGGCGGGGCGGGGCCGAAACAACCGCCTCGCGCGCTGCGCCGCGCCGGCACGGCTGCGGCACCATCGTGGGGTGAGGTGGAGGACCTGCACCTGCAGCCTGCAAGGCGGCAAAGCAACTGGATGACGCCATGCGCGACACCTGCCCCGCAACCCGTACAGGCCGAGGGGCCCTTCACTCAAAAAATAAATAAATAAATCAGTGTACCGGGGGTGATTCTTTGAATCCGTAACCGCGTGTTGCGGGTGTGCCTACCCCATTCGCCCGCAAGGCGCCATGGCCCCTGCAGCACTGGTGAGTATGCAATCCCGCAACACTGTTACGCATCCAAAGAATCTCTATCGGTACATCCTGAAACAAAATCAGTCAAAATTCAGTAAACAAAATCAAGAAATAATGAAGAAGTAAACAAAAAAAGCAGTGAAAATCATGAAAAGTCACAAAAAACTAGAAAATTAAAAAAAATCGGTGTACGCTTGAATTTATAGTGAAGTACCCCTCGGGACAGGCGCTGTCTGTTTAAATTCACTGTCATGAGCTAATCCACGCGTCTGCGTGCCAAACCGTTCTGTTTCGTTCCCGATAACAGCCCGAGGCTCCAGCGCCTGTTGTCCCCGCTGTAGCTCCAGGCTCCAGCGCGTGTTGTCCCCGCCGCGCTGCAGCTCCAGCGCGTGTTGTCCCCGCCGCGCTGCAGCTCCAGCGCGTCTTGTCCCCGCCCCGCTGCAGCTCCAGGCTCCAGCGCGTGTTGTCCCCGCCCCGCTGCAGCTCCAGGCTCCAGCGCGTCTTGTCCCCGCCCCGCTGCAGCTCCAGGCTCCAGCGCGTGTTGTCCCCGCCCCGCTGCAGCTCCAGGCTCCAGCGCGTCTTGTCCCTGCCCCGCTGCAGCTCCAGGCTCCAGCGTGTGTTGTCTCCGCCCCGCTGCAGCTCCAGGCTCCAGCGCGTCTTGTCCCCGCCCCGCTGCAGCTCCAGGCTCCAGCGCCTGTTGTCCCCGCTGCAGCTCCAGGCTCCAGCGTGTGTTGTCCCCGCCCCGCTGCAGCTCCAGGCTCCAGCGCCTGTTGTCCCCGCTGCAGCTCCAGGCTCCAGCGTGTGTTGTCCCCGCCCCGCTGCAGCTCCAGGCTCCAGCGCCTGTTGTCCCCGCTGCAGCTCCAGGCTCCAGCGCGTGTTTTCCACGCTGCAACTCCAGGCTCCAGCGCGTGCGTTTCCCGCTACAACTCCGCAGGCTGCAGCGCGTCCCCCGGTGCACAGGCACGGACGCGCAGCTGACGGCGAGGCGGCCACGCCTCCGCTCTCGCGTGTTGTGTTATTCCCGCGCTCGCGATGTGGAGAGGCGGGAGGGGGAAGACCACGTGCGAGGTGTCGTCAGTGCAGACGGCAGCACCGCGCCGCCCCGCCCCGCCCCGCCCCGCCCGCCGCGCGGCCTAGGGCACGGGCAGGCGGACTCGCCCCACCCAGCCCCGCCCCGTCAGGCCCCAGCCCCAGCCCGCTAGACTTGGAGTTTAGTCGTTTGTTGCTTAGTGGGCCGTTTGCACACACGGGCCGGGCTCGCACTGTCTGTATCTGGGTGACCAAAGATCTTCGCGTGTTCGTGTAGTCTGACCATCTCAAGACGACTGCCCTCTAAGAGCTCTCGCGGGGGACCTAGAGCTGTCAGCTGATATCCAGCTGTGTTTGTGTGTGTGTGTGATTGTGTGTGCGCGCGCCAGACCGCTCGCTTCAGGAGTGTACTTTTTTACGAATTTGTTTTGATTAGAGCCCGCCCCGCTGACCAAAGCTCCGCGATCATCCGCCAACATGGTGAATCCGGATTTCCAAACCTCCATGGTAAGTAATACAGCATGGGTGATGCTATCAGCATTCCTTTTCTTTTTTCTTTGTGACCCGCCGATATCCCGCCATTTGCAACTTGTTTTTATTATATTTTTATTTATACTTTTTATTTTAAATTGAGGGCTGGAGAGCATTTTTCGATATTCTGGAAATCGTGTGTTGGAGGGAAGGGAGGGGAGGGGGCACTGTACCGCCGTGTCGCGTGTGGACATGATGACACACTATAGCGTCAGCTGACGTCCGCTCCTCGCCAGTCCGGTCTCACGCAACCCTGTACAGCAGACGACACGAGAACAATACATCCGATCGCGCGATCCGGGCGGCGCGGTGGGGGGGGCGTGGGGGCGTGGTGGTCCCCCGCAGCCCTGGCGGAGTGGCGGCCGCCCCCCGCGGCCTGCAGAGGTCAGCGCGGCCGCGGCCTGACCGGTCAGCAGCGTGTCGTCAGCCTCACAAACAGACTATGAAACTACATTGTCTCGAAATTCCCACATGCTAAGGAGAAGCTAGAACATGTCGTCTATGCCCTTTTCGCGGGCGCGCGCGCGCCTGTGTGTGTGTGTGTGTGTGTGTGTGTGTGTGTGTGTGTGTGAGAGAGAGAGAGAGAGAGAGAGAGAGAGAGAGAGAGAGAGAGAGAGAGAGAGAGAGTTTTCGCTCACTTTTTCGTTGACGAGTATAAAGGTTTTATCAGCCCACTTGCCTGCGTCCTGCGGCCTTGGCAACGCGCTCACTCATGTCGCACCGCGAGCGTCGTCGACCGTGCTCTTCAAAAACAAGTCACTGTACTCGGCTCGGTCGGCATTGTTCTCGGCGCTGCAGTCGCAGGCGGTGCCCCGCCCCGCCTGCCTGCGCCTCCAGAAGAGCGCGCTCTCCTACCTCCTTCCTTGTCGCTCCTATGGCGGTGCCTTATGTTGGGGATGGCAGGGGCCCATGAGTGCGACAAGGATGGAGGCGCGAGAGCGATCTTGGGAATCAGACGGCTGTCCGCTGAGGCGCCTGCGGACGCCCGGATAGGCAGACCCGCAGCGCATCCGCGTCGGCGAGGACGCGCCTTGCCTACGCTGCAAGGGGCTTGACGCCCACAACCCCATTGTTTAAAAAGATAAAAGAAAATAATTAAAAAAGAACGTCAACTTGTCACTCCTTATTTATTTTTTTTGCAGCGTGGGTCACTCTCAGACCGCTATAGACATTTTTGGAATAAATTATTGACGTATAAACCAGCATAATATGGAAAACTTGTCTACACATAAAGAAAATTTTCTTCATAATTTTTTAAACTTTTCAAAAATGTGCATAATTACACTCTCAACTTCTTACAAAGAATATGCCTTGTGTTACATCGAAATCTGTGCAACCGTAATACAAAGCCAAATTTTCTTTGTAATTCAAAGAAAATTCCGAGGAAAATTCCTTGTAGTACAAAGAAAAACTTTTTGTAATACAAGAAAAAATTTTTGTATACGGTTGCACAGAATTCCTCGTATTGTACGAAAAATTTCTTTGTAGAAAGTTAAGAGTGTAGTATACTGCAAAATTCCCCACGTATAGAGAAAAAACGATCTCAATATTATGCTAGCGCTTAAGTACACTGGAAAGACAAAGGTGCTATCTAACGCCCTTTTAGAGGCGTTAGTGAAACAGTGCCTTTCCAAAGGCGCTGCTGGCCTCTAAAGGTGCTATTTTCGGCTGCTTTAGTGCCTTTCCAAAGGCGCCATTGCAGTAGTGCCTTTGAAAGGCACATTTGTTTTTCCAGTGTACTTGACGTTACTTTTTTAAATCTGCTTTAAAGTCAAGATGGACCGCTCGTGGGTTTCGCGGGGAAACTTAACACTCGTGCCTGGCGGGGGGTAGATCCCGGACAGGATTTGCCAGCCGTCGCCGATATGAACAAGTATCATGAGTCGGACGATAACTGTTTTTTTTAATCGGAGCAGTGATTTGGTGGCGGAGCGGAGGCGAGCTGACCCATAGGTGGAGCGAGATAGCGCGGCAGACCGCATTTGGGTGATGACAGATTCGGCGTGGAGCGCAGCATGCCAGGTCGTGCAAGGAGCGCTTATCGTGGACAATGTTGCATCACGCTGAGGCGGGGCGGGGTGGGGCATGTGGAGGCAAAGGAGGGGGGGGGGCCGTCTCGCGAGGGACGCGTTTTCCTTTTCATCTGTCAGCCGGCCTCAGTTGATAGAAGAGAGACTAGGAAAAAACTCTGAAAAAATGAACGCTTAACATTTCTCGGGTAGGAAAAGCATGTCGTAAAGCTCTTTCTCTTTCAAAAGTTTTATAGTTAAATTTTTGTTGTACATGTGTAGAGAGCTTTTTTTAAAGACCTCTCGTTCCAACATGTGTAAAATACCACAAACAATTCATTTTCATGCGTTTGCTAAACCTATCGGTTGTTGGCTGGTCATGTCTGTTGCCCCACTCACATCGCAAGATGTTATGTTTGTTGTGTTTATGTCATCAATTCACTTCACTATCCTGGCGATTTCGCAGTATACCCTTCAATCAGATCTGATTGGGTAACCCCGCCAGATATGGCCTGATCAGGCCAGAAACCAATCATCGTGTGTTGTCCTGACTTTGATCAAAGTCACAGTATAACCTTCAGCCAGATCTGATTGGGTAACCCCGCCAGATATGGCCTGATCAGGCCAGAAACCAATCATCGCGTGTTGGCCTGACTTTGATCAAAGTCTAATCTGGTCTTGCGCTTCTCCCATATCTGAGTGAAAAAGTCACCCAACTAGACACAGCTGCACAAATCATTCATTGAAATATACTAGTTTTACTCCCCAAATGAGAGAAAAATAGAGTTTTTTTTTTTTTCGGGCATTCCCTTTGTTATCCTTTGCGTCGATCCAAGCGCTCTCAGCGTTGATTCTTTATCATCATTACTATGATGATGATGTTGATGATGATGATGATGATGATTATTATTTGCTGTATGTCGGGTGATGATGGTCAGGGCCACCTGCGTCACCATCACGGCCAATGCACTTATTCGCAACCGTAACGAGAAAGACAACGCGAGGCACCAACCCAAACCCATTGCAAAACCTTGCACGTGTATATACGTATATTATTTTTGCCGCCCCCCCCCCCCTCCTCCCCCCGAGGCTGCAAAACAATGTCAGCGCTCAGCTGATGCGTGTTTGTGAGGTTGACGGCTCTGTCATGTGCGCGACGCTTCCGTTGCACTCATACAAACACACACTCTCAATAGGGCGCGCCACCCGCGCGATAAGTGTCACAGTGACGGCGTTGTGACGCTCCCGTCGGGCGGTTTCGAGAAATACGGCTTTGTGCTGCGGAGAAGCGCGTCACGTCTCAGGCACGCGCCGTAATGTATCGAAGGGGGATAAGCCAGGCCCTGTGGGCCAGGGGCTAGGGCCGCTGCGTGGGCCACTGAGTGTTTTGACAGATAAGTAGGCAAAACCCGAGTTGTTATTTCCTCGCGTAATAGTCGGGCCACTCTATCCGTAATAAACGCGCTATAGGAGCGTAATAGACAAGATTCTTTGTATTATTTTTCTTACTTTGGAACCGTTTTAGGCCGGTTTTTGCGTATTTTTGGCCAAATCTTCAAAATTTCGGAGCCTATTACAGCGTAATAGACGTAATGGTCTTCCCCCATTTTCAGCATTAACAGCCATTTCCGACCCATTTCCGGTCCATAATCGTACGAAGAGTATACCATTTTCACGACTTATTTCGGGGCAACCACTCCTCATCATAATGTATCAAGGATTTCCACTGTGTGAGATTTCTGTGGATTGCTTAAGATTTCACCGGATTTTGAAAGGATTTCGTCGATTTCGTCTGTTAAGAATTCTCAAACTTTTACGAGATTTCGCAAATTTTAAAATCTTCGACAAGGTTGTAGGGATTTGATTAAAGTTTCACGAGATTTCGATTCCTATGATATTTCAGGAGATTTCTCAGTTGGATTTTCGATGCTTTCATCGAGGTTTCCCAGGGTTTACACTCCGGATTTTTCGATCTTTTGCTTAAAGTGGCCAGGCCTGCTTACCCAGGTGCTTCGCACAGCAGTGTTTTGTTGGGAATTTTTATCCATTTGTGTATGATAAATATCTTCGTAGATTTGTGGTGCGTTTTGTAAATTACGATCCACGAAAAATGTTGGGGCTATAATTCTTGACCCTAATTGAGTTTCAACTTGATACGTAGTACTTGTAATTTCACGATGTGTAATTGTAGATTTTACATCTTTACCCACTGTGAAAAATATTCTTGTAAATTTACGACATTTTTTGTAATTTTGATTTACAAAATATGTCGTAAATTTACGACATCCCATTCTTGCTCCTTGCTCAAATCCAAGTCGATAGGGAGAGCTTGTAAATTTACAATTTCAAATTGTAATTTTACGACTTTTATCATGGAAAATTTTCCCGTAAACCTTACGAGTATTTTTCACAGTGCCTTCGTGGAAATTTTTCCCGTAAACACTCAACTATTTTCCGCAGTGTTTGGCCACACTCGTGAGAGGCCCGGCCCCAGGCCCAGGCCAGAGGCCCCTCTGGGAGTTGTTATTGCCACCTGGCGGACCCGGTCGGGGCGGGGCGGGGCGGGGCTGGGGCGAACCGGGGGGCCGGGTACCTTGCCTTGCGAGGACCTCTTGTTTTGAATAGCACTCTAATCTCCATGTTTTTCGCATAGGAGTACCTGTGCCAGGCGGCGCGTGGCTCCGAACTGTACAGAGAGTTTGCACGCCTTGCCCTACCCTGCAGCGCGTGCATAAAGCAAAGTCGTGCACGGCGGGGCGTGGCGTGGCGTGGCGTGGCGGGGCGTGGCGGGGCGTGGCGGGGCGTGGCGGGGCAGGGTGCAGCAGGTGCGACCAGGGCGCCCGGGGTGGACCGGACGGCAGTGGACAGTGCTTCCTTGACTCGCCCGTCGCGTGTCCCTGTCCACATCCGAGTGGTCAGTGGTCACCTCAAATTCGATTCAAACAAAATAGCGGAACCGCGACGAGCGCGGCTGCCGGCCAGCGACTTGAAACCTGTTCGGTAAACCTCATCAGTATATGGTGTAAAGTGAGACACTGTCGTGAAAAATGACTTGTAGTAGGGATCCCGCGACGATCAGGGCATACGTCTACCGAAACAGTCGACTATAGTTCGTACCGCGCGAGAGAGCGACAGAGTTACATTAACACTGGCGGGGCGGGGCGTGGCGCGGAGCTTTCCAGCCCGCAGCCCGGTGCCGAAGCGCCTGCTTAACGGACGCTGGAGAGGAATATTCCGTGGAATCAGTGGAAAGTAGTGGAGCCCGCGGGACGGGACGGGACGGGACGGCAGGCCTGCGATGTCCCCCGTCCCCTGTGCTCCGGGGCTCACGGGCCCCGCCGGGCAGGGCCGGGCAGGGCCGCGTCCCACCCGCTGGGCTTCTGGAGTCTGGAGGGTTTCCACGGGGCCGCCCCGTGATAAGGTGTGTGAGTGCGCGCGCGAGCATTTGTGTTTCATTATTTCGACTCGGCTGATGGGACTGGCGACGAGCGGAACAACAACAGCCAACCCTATAGAGGTGTTTGTAACCACTGGGTGTCTGCTTCTCGTGTAAATGGGCTTGTCCTGGAAAGTTCCCCTGAAGGAAATCCATGGACGATACGTACTCCTCGCTTATCAGGACACGACAGGACGACAACGCCCCCCCCCCTCTCTCTCTCTCTCTCGAGCAAACTACTGGTGTAGACCTACTCCAACGTCCAATTATCTATTTCTTTTTTTAATTCAATACTTTGCTCCCCCGGAAATGGTCGCTTTACATAACGTGTCGCATGTCTCCCCGAGCACGCCTCGCACTATCATCTCTGCGAAAGGGCGGGTCGCGGGAAAGAAGATTGCGGTTGTTGGCCTGGATCACGACATAGTGCGTTTCAAGACGCGGCTCGGCGCATGTCGAGCTGCGCTAGGCCACGCCGCGCGGCGCCGCTCGGCCGTCCGCAGGGCGATTCCGCACGCCGTCTTCGTCTCTCTGTCCTTGTTGCACTCACGGGGCAGGGTCATAAGGAGCGAGAGAAAAGACACTACTGAACGATACCCTGGATCCGGAGGGGAGGGGAGGGTCGGGAAAGGGGTCGCCGCCACCATTGCAGCGGGGCGGGGGCGGGGTGGGAGCGGGTTGCAGCAGCCCCCGTCGGGGCCGCAGATCGAGACCAAACGCCTGCGGGGTAGGCAGGCGACCTCGCAACCAGAGCACCACTGTTTTGCCTATACCCTTGGGAGGCTTATCGACATCTGGCGCTCAACTTTCGCGTTTCGCTGGGCTTCATACGCATTCGTGTCGAGGCCAGGGCAATGTTATTAAAGTTGCACCGCCCCTCCTCCTCCCCCCCCCCTCTCCCCTCCGCACGGCAGCCGGCGCGGTGCCTCCCGGCGTCTCAGGGGCGCAGCGGTGAGAGAAGGTAGTGTTCGTCAGAGTCAGCATTTCTCTCATCGGAGACACACAGCGAGGAGGCGAGCCAGGCCGGGCCGGGCCGGGCGTGAAGGCTTCCGCTGTCCGCGCCGCCATATTGCGGCCCCGCCCCACCCCGCCCGCGCCGCCACTCTGACCGAAACGTTTTGTTTCATTTCTGTCTTGAAGCGTCGCGTCGTGTCGGGGTGGGCGGCGATACAGAGGCGCGCCAGACGCGGAGTTCAAGAGGTCACGCTGGGATCTGGTAATATCCAGTTCTGGTGAGGCGGTAGGGTCAGCGGGTCAGGCTTGCGCCTCGTAGCGCCTAGCTCTGCGTGGATACTCACTACTTTAGTTGCACTAGACGCGTCAGCGCGTTTGAATAAAGTTTTAATGGAAGTGGGTGTCCGCAGTCCGGCGGCGGCGCCTCTCTAGGTCGACCGTGTCCCAATAAAGCATTCCGGTAAAGCCAAAAATAGAAGAATGCGGGGAACAAGTAAACGGAAATCACCATGTAATAGCATAGGGATTTCCGTTTACTTGTTCCCGGCATTCTTCTTTTTTTGGCTTTACCGGAATGCTTTATATCCGCCAGTCAGTAAGTTACTCTACGACGACAACGAATGTTGTCGATGCCTCTCCCGGCCGTATTGTGGGTGAGGTGGTCCAGAGACCCACGCCAGATGCCAGAGAGAACTTAGGGCTGCTGTGTTCTCCCGCTGAGCCAGGCAGCCAGGCCCGGCATAAGTACTTCCCGCGTGTGTGGCCCCCGTGACCTTGACCGTGTCGCGAGGCGCTTGTGTGTGTGGCGGGTGGCGGGGCGGGGCGCGGCGGGGTGGGCTCTGAGGCCGCGGCCACCATGCGGCAGCAGGCGCGGCGCGGGCGCGCCCTCCGGCCCGGTGCGGGATGACATCGGGATAAAGGAGACCGGGGCGGAGCGGGGCGGGGCGGGGCGGACCTGTCCCGACCACGTGCCCGCCACGTGCCGGCCACGTGCGCCGCGCTCTCTCTCCGCCACGCACTGCCCAGTCCGGTCCGGTCCGTGGTCCAAACTAGCGGCCATCCACCGATACTGCCTTTTTCTGCCCTGGGACTTCCTTGGCGACGGCGCTACGCGCTACGCGCCGCGAGGGCCGCAGCGTTGCCGCTAGCCCCCCGCTCATTCCCAATAACAAACGGTCGGGCCGGGCCCCGCTCGGCCCCGCTATGCGTCTATGGCGCCTCATGCCGAGGCTCACCAGCAGACTGATGCAGATTAGCTCTGTCTCTCTCGCACCTTTACGGCGCACTCCATGAGCGCTAGGCGAGAGACACAGAGCGCTCTTCTAAATCAGCGTGCAGGCTCGCTTTACTCATGCCGAGGCATGCGCCAGGCTGCGAGATTAGCACGTCCCCGGGACGAGAAATATGTGTTCTCGTGACAGTACTCTGCTCCGCTCAGCAAGAAGCGGCGTGAGAACTTTGACTTTACCCTGGTCACCGTTGCCAGGAAAAGTGGCTGAATATTCGGCTGATTTTGCGACTTGGGGCGTAGGTGGGAGCGAAGGCTGCGTCAGGACCCTACCCGCCGGCTAGGCAACACCGCACAACATGAGTGCAGCTACATTATTGCCCAACGGGAAGGCACGTGTTGCAGTTCTTGCTCCCACGGTGCTCTGCGTACGTCGGACTAAATATTCTCTTATTTCCATCCCCACTGGTCTGAGGCTGTCATAATACGATGTTACATCCATCACTGTTGAAAGTCAATAAGGCATTGCTTTATAATTACGAAGCAGTGCTTTGTAATTACAAAGAAAATTTGCTTTGTATTAGAATACTTGCGATTTCTTCGTGATACGAAGCAATGCTCTATAGACTTTTCCCAGTGCATTTTCTTTTCTTTAGCAGAAAGGGACCTCCCTTCTTGCGTGGAAAGTAGAAGGCACTGCAGCCTTTTCGGTATCCCGTGCGCGGAGGATAATAGGTACCTGCGCCGCCCGGTGTGTCAGGCGTTCATGACGGGTCTATCGAGGAGCGGGGTGGGGCGCAGCGGTGCGGTGCGATCAGAGAAAGTGACTATGTGCGATTTATGCCCGCAACGCGACCCGTCCGCGGCGCTGGCATGGGGCCACGGCCCTGCCCGACCCGCGCCAGGATCGCGCCGGCTTGGCCCGGCCCCGGCCCCGCCACCCGCCACCCGCCACGCCCGTCGGCCTAGACATGAGCTCACAGAGGCTGCGGGGGCGGGGCGGCGGGGCGGGCGGCACAGGTGGTTCTAGTTAGGTGGCTAAACCAACCCGCCCCATATTATTCACTGGCAGTTGGGCGGGAAAGGGGCATCGTTGGGGTTGGGGCTCTTCTCAGTTTGCTTAATCGATCAGCAAATGACCAAAAACATAATAAGAGAAAATAAAAACCAAGTCAATGCCTTGAGAGTGTACCCAGGATTCAGAGAGGTGTTCCATCCAACCCTCCTGTCGCCTCGCGTCCCACCGCACCCCGTGCGTCCGCCGAGGGGTCCTTCACTCAAAAAAAATCAGTGTGTACAAAAAAAAATCAGTGTACACCCTTACAGAAATCAGAATAAAATCAAGAAAAATTCAGAAAAAGTCAGTAAACATCAATGAAAATCACAAAAATAATCAGAAAAATCGGTGTACGTTTGAATTTATGATGGACCTCTCGGCGCCCGGCCCCGCCCCACCTCGCGAGTGTAGTGTGGTCTGGTCCCTGCGGGGCGGGGCGGGGCGGGGCGGGGCGGGGTGAGACTGGGACAAGGAGAATGGGATTGTTTTGGCTCGCGCCCCCCGCGGTGACGCAGAGTTCGCCGAGAGGAAGGGACGCCGGGACGGGGCGGGGAGGACGGGGATCTCAACCCAGCGGCGTAGCGGATCAGGCGCGGGAGGGAGAGGAACACCGCCAGCGCAGCGCCGGGGGTGGGTAGAGGCGCCGCGCCGCCCCCGCCCCGCCCCCGCCCCGCCCCCGCTCTGCCCCCGGGCCCGGGGCGGTGCTGGGCTACGCCGCTGTGGGGCGCCCGAGCGCCCGCCTGGCAGGCCCGGCCCGGCCCGGCAGCGCCGAGCTCGCCCAGGGCGGCGCCGATCCTGGGCGGGGCGCGCGCCCTGGCCTGGCCGCAGCCAGTGACACGAGGGGCTGCCTAGACAGGACACCGCGGCGCACCGCGGGCCTTGCGGCGGTTTTAGCCCCCACGGCACCAGCGCGCAGTCTGACGCAGTCCCAGCCCCGGGCCGGGAGGGGAGGTGAGTCGACCCGTCCCGCGAGCTGCGCGAGCTCACCGCTCACCAAGGAGCTCGTGCTCGTGGCGAGGAGCGCGCGCGCGCCCGGCCGCCCGCCTCCTCGGAACGGAATGCAATTCTGTTGTTTGGCTCCGGGTGGGACCGCCTTCCTGGCCCGGCCCGGCCCGGCCCGGCCCGGCCCGGCTTGCCCAACATTGGTCGCCTTGTCTTATCGACAACTCCCCCCCGCCCCCCCTCCCTCCGCCGCTATTGTGGACGGACAGATGAGGTAATTCGGGCGGGCGATGAGGCGATGCACGGCCTGTTTGTCGTGTCTCCCAAGGGATCCTCCCGCCCGCCCGCCCGCGTTGGTAACAAGAACCACCGGCGGGGGTCTGCTCGGACTCGTGTGAGTGTCTGTGTGTGTGTGTGTGTGTGTGTGTGTTTCGTCAGCGTCACTGGACGGCCCGCGCCGGCCGCCGCTCCCCTCCCCTCCTCCCCGCTCTCCCGAGGGAAGACCAGGCGCGTCCCGGCGCGGCGGCCGGCCGGGCCGCGGGGGTCCGCGGGGGGCCGCGGGGGGCCGCGGGGGGCCGCGCTGCTCCCGCTCCCGCCCGCCGGCGTGGCTTCCTTATAAAGCGCGCCGGGCCCGAGACTCGTCCATTCCAATCCCGATCGTCTTCGCGACCCGTACGGATCCGGCCGCACCCAGTCTCTCTCCGCCGCACAGTCGGGAGAGTCTTCGTCGCTTTGCCCGCCCGCCAAGGATATACCGATAAGCAAGATGGTGAGTGCGTAGTGCGTGTGCGGCGGCCCCGCCCCGCCCCGCACCTGCCGACGCAACGCGACACGTGCACTCGCAGCAGGTGCGCTGTGGTGCGTGGCTCTCCCGCGCGCCGCGCGCTGCCAGCGTTTCTGGTTCCGGTTAGGCTTCGGGCTCTGTCTGGAGCCGGGTGGCTGGGAGGAGAGGGGGAAGGACAGAGCTTCGACAACAACATGGCTGCTGGTGGTGCTAAGTGAGCAGAGTGCGCCGCGGCCGCGCCTAGAGTGACAGTGACAGTGGCGTGATCAAGTTCAAGGACGATTAGATGAGGAGGATGGTGGGGACGGGGCTGGCGGGCCTGGTGCTGGCCGTTGTGGCGAGGGGCGCGTGCGCCCGGGCCGCGACAGCCGCGCCCGCGCCCAGGGGATTCCTCTCCACGACGACGGCGACATGGTTATCCTCCACTGTAAGTCCATGGGCAGGAGTTGAGGTTTAGGTCCTTGGCTGCGCGGCGCCCAGGGGCAGGGGTAGCCTTGGTGGAGAGGATGACATGTTTATGTGAAAGCTCGCCTCAGGGAAGACTGTCATTGCCTAGCAACCATGGGAATATCATTACTGGTCTGGGTTCGTAGGTTAAAAGGTGTCTCTTGAATAGGGTACTTTTTTGAGATCTAACTTCATTGTTGACTTTAATTTTAGAAACAATGTCTAATTTTTTTTTATTCTCTTTTACAGCCTATCATCAGGAATATGGACTCTTCAGACCAGGCGCGTCATCTGTGGCGTACTGCAGATGCCGTCTGTTTCGATGTGGACTCCACTGTCATCATGGATGAAGCAATCGACGAAATGGCCAAATACTGTGGGAAAGGAGATGCTGTAGCTGCATTGTAAGTCTGAGAAATGTATTTTGAAGAAATCATTTGTCTGTATTCCTAAACTGAATATGTAGCAAATATCAAAGTCTTTTCAGTCAGCTGTTGCTAGGGATCCTAGCTACTGTACACTTTTGTCAAGATAACATTAAGATTGCAACAGCTGTTGTGGGAACTACTGATAGACATTTCCCTCTTAACATTTTGAAGTACTTCCATTTAAAAATCTTTACTTGTTATCTTAAACTTTTACATGGAGTAGTCTTCTTTTTTTACATTCCAAAATTATTATTGTCTTCAAACGCTGCTTTCTTGAACACAATGTGATTAAAACCTGTTACCTAAAATCATATTCCTTTCTTATTTTCATAATTTTTAGGACTAAAGAAGCTATGAAGGGCAGTATGAATTTCCGGGAGGCACTTGCCATGCGATTGAACATTATCAAGCCCTCAGTTAGCCAAATCAAGAGCTTCCTTCAGCATGAACCAGCTCGCCTTACCCCCAGAATTAAGTATGTGAAATCTCAAGTTTTATTCTTTTGAATCTACAAGAATTTAAATCCTGGTAATCTTATTGTTTTGGTCTTTTTCTTTTAGGGAGCTAGTGGAGGAGTTGCACAAGAGACGCATCCCAGTGTACCTAATTTCTGGTGGTTTCCGTGTTTTAATTCAACCCATTGCCCAGGAATTAAACATCCCTATTCAGAATGTATATGCCAACAGACTCAAGTTTTACTACAACGGTAAGTGTAATTCTTTTTTGAAGTCAGGTTCAGGTCTAATGCTTATCCTTTAAATTATGGCAATACGTATCATTAAATTTTTTCGTCTGTTGGTTCAGGTGAATATGCTGGTTTTGATGAAGATGAACCTACATCCAGGCAAGGAGGCAAAGGAGATGTTATCAAAATGTTAAAGAAGACTCACCGGTACAACACAGTTGTTCTAATTGGAGATGGAGCAACCGATCTGGAAGCATGCCCTCCAGCTGATGCATTCATCGGTAATTACATGATTGAATACTCTCTGATACTTTTTTCCTAGTGAGCAAACTGAATCTTTTGAATACTAACTAGTATTTCTTTAATATTCCTTAGGGTTTGGTGGCAATGTTGTTAGAGAGGAGGTGAAATCACGTGCCAAGTGGTTTGTCTCAGATTTTAAGGATCTCATTGATGCCCTGTGAACAAGGGACAAACGAGAGGAGAGAAACTGAACTTTACCAAACGGATGATGGATGCTGCAGGCTTTATGATTCCATTTGTTCAAAATAAGGCTGTTTTAGACATGCAGTATTCTAGATTGCCATTTTATTTACATGTAAGCAAGAGTCACATGTTGCATGTAATTGAAAGAGGGCTGTGAAGAATTTTGCGCTGCAATTTTGAAAACGTTCTGGCGGTTGCATTGTTTTGATTTCCCACAGCTGACACAATATTTCTGTCATCGAAGTGTGTATATTCTTATACTGTGTGAATCCAGTTGACAATATCCCTGAGACCAATAGGCAGTTTTGGTGTTTTATAGAATTTACCTCAGGAAGTTATCTGGGGAAGCAATCCTCATAAACACTGTTTGTGCCAAAATCTTGACTTTGATAAAGTGTTAAAACTATTGGTGTTGTAATGAGATGCCGATGCATGCTAGTATTTATTTAAATGCCATCTGCAGCTACAACAGTATTTGAAGATGATCCGTGATAAGTTGTTTCTTCTGTGAGGCTGTAAAGTGTACACTTCACTTTGATTATAGAATTGCCCAAAATATATCTGTTTTTTTGGTGCAATGTTTTGAGAATTACTCTGTCAATTAATGTCTGATAAATACCTGACCAAATTATTTGTTTGATAAACTGTTCAGTAAAATATGGTGGGTGGGAGATGTTGTGGTATATCATAGTGCAAGTTTCATGTTGAAGTGTTTACAACTGATATATTTATACTTTTCAGTTCTCTTATTTTATACAATTTTAATTATTAAGTATCAGCTTTAGTTTTAATTTTGAAAATTTCTATCAAAAATGTAAGTTTGCAAAAACTTGCAAATGAAACATATCAACATTTGTCATACCATAGAAGTAATCTTGTAGTACTTTCTGTGTCCCATCGGACATCAATTGTTTATGTAGAAAAATGAGTCCTGTTTTTCCTGCGGCTCGAATGTGTGCCGCAGTTTTGTGATACAATACTGACTAGATAGTCGGTCCCATGAGTCTGAATAAATATCCTTGAAAATTTTATGATAATCTCATTTTATTACTGCCGAAAAGAATGTATGTCTAGGCCAATCAAAGAGGTCTTGCTGCGCAGGCATCCAAACCAACCCGAGAGATGGGAGGGTTGTCTGCCTTCACGGCGCTCGTGATCCAACACTCCGGCGCGGCGTCGCTCTCACCCGACTCGCGGCTCGGCTCGCTCGGCCGCTCGGTCAACTCCGTAAGAGATACCCTCGTACTCTAATAAGAGCTTACCCTGTCGTTGCGTCTTGTCGCTGTGATATTCAAAGTGGGCAGTAAAAAAAAATGGGGGGGGGGGGGGTAAAAAGTTCGGCCGGGTTTTAAACCTGCTCTCATGCTGCAAAACATATCGCCAGCCGAAATGATTTGGGACAGGGGGAAGGTGCGTTAACCATCTCGGCTGGCGGGACGCACATGTCATCATCCTGCGAATCCTATCCCTATCCCTATCTAATTACCGGCCACTTTTGCGAGCAAGCGGCAAGAACGAAGTCGTATCAAAAGTCGTCTCCGCCGCGCCGGGCCCGTCCAGGCCGGTTGATAGGGATTTTTATTCGCATCGGCATAATGTGTGCGAACCGGCAGCCTAGTGGTTAGCATACCCGTCCCCCGTCCCAAACCATCTAAGCTATCGGGACGCTTTTGTCGTGTTCGAATATCGGTCGATCTAATTTTTTTCCGCCGATTTTTGGATGATTTCACCTAAAATGGTTGGTCTGTGGGTGCACTAGAGCCCCCCTGCACAAACCCCGTCAATTTGGAGGAATTTTTTTTTGGACCAAATTCCCTAAAAATGCAAAGGCTATAGCCTTTGGAAATTTGACCAAAATTCGAAAGTCTCAGATCACGCCCTTGTTCACAGGGAATCTTCTTTTCGCTTTGTAAAACATATATATGTCGTCAGAAGCACGATACCGGTCTTCGTTTGGGAGAAATTGCCTTTTAACGCGATATAAAGCGAAAGTCGCCACCTCCGCGCAGAGCCAGTCCAGGCCGGTAGAGAGGGATTCCTATTCGCATCGACAATTCATGTGCGAACCGACAGCCTAGTGGTTAGCATACCCGTCCCCCGTCCCAAACCAACTAGGCTGTCGGGACGCTTTTGTCGCGTTCGAATCTCGGTCGATCATCCTTTTTTTTCGACGATTTTCGGATGATTTCACCCTCGAGGGTTGGTCTGGGGGTACACCAGAGTCCACCTAGACACGATACCGTTCTTGGTTTGGGAGAAATTTGCCTTTTACGCGAGGAATAGTGAATTGTTCAATCGGCGCCTTATGGATAGGCAACCCATTCGACGCCAGCCCGCGCCTGCATGTTTGAGAGAAAATCGTGTGAAACGAGCCGTATTCAACCCGGAGTTCAAAAGAGGCGAGGAGGTAACCTCCTCGAAATCGGCTCCTGGTACCAGAAGATTTTCGGAACCCATGTGGTGCTTGCAGTGCCGCTGACAGCAGAAGTCTGTGGTCTAGCGGTTAGAGCAACGGGCACCTGCTTAGAAGGTCTCGGGTTCGAACTCGAGCACCGCAGACCTTTCGCTTTCTTCCTTTTATTTTCTGTTATTTTTAGCAACGGTCGTGGGAGAGAAGAAGAATACCTTTTTTCCCTCGAGTTGGATGATGCTTTAAATAAGTTATCTCCTCGATGCATCTTTTTGGCCGTAAAAGTGTGACACGGAAAAGATAATTCTTCTGCGCTGCGCGGGGCCCTTTCGGGCCGGTAGATAGGGATTCCTATTCGCATCGACAGAATGTGTGTGAATCGACAGCCTAGTGGTTAGCACACCCGCCCCCCGTCCCAAAACCAACTAGGCTGTCGGGACGCTTTTATCGTGTTCGAATCTCGGTCGACCTAATAATTTTTTTTCGACGTTTTTCGAATGATTTCACCCTCGGGGGTTGGTTTCTAAGTGCACTAGAGCTCCTCTGAACAAGCTCCGTCAATTTGGAGAAAAACTTTTTTGGGACCAAAATCCCTGAAAATGGAAAGGCTATAGCCTTTGGAAATTTGACCCAAAATCGATAGTCTCAGATCACGCAGAAATTCACAGGGAATCCTCTGTGGGCACTGCGAAACATGTATTAGTAGCCAGAAGCACGATACCGTTCTTGGTTAGGGAGAAATTCGGAATCCTATTCGGGAAGGAAAACTCTTCCGCACCCGCCGGGCCCGTCCAGGCCGGTTGATACAGAATCTTTTTCGCATCGTCAAGAAGTGTGCGAACCGACAGCCTAGTGGTTAGCATACCCGTCCCCCGTCCCAAACCAACTAGGCTGTCGGGACGCTTTTGTCGTGTTCGAATCTCGGTCGATCATCCTTTTTTTTTCGACGATTTTCGGATGATTTCACCCTCGAGGGTTGGTCTGGGGGTACACCAGAGTCCACCTGGACACGATACCGTTCTTGGTTTGGGAGAAATTCGCCTTTTACGCGAGGAATAGTGAATTTTTCAATCGGCGCCTTATGGATAGGCAACCCATTCGACGCCAGCCCGCGCCTGCATGTTTGAGAGAAAATCGTGCGAAACGAGCCGTATTCAACCCGGAGTTCAGAAGAGGCGAGGAGGTAACCTCCTCGAAATCGGCTCCAGGTACCAGAAGATTTTCGGAACCCATGTGGTGCTTGCAGTGCCGCTGACAGCAGAAGTCTGTGGTCTAGCGGTTAGAGCAACGGGCACCTGCTCAGAAGGTCTCGGGTTCGAACTCGAGCACCGCAGACCTTTTGCTTTCTTCCTTTTATTTTCTGTTATTTTTAGCAACGGTCGTGGGAGAGAAGAAGAATACCTTTTTTCCCTCGAGTTGGATGATGCTTTAAATAGCTTATCTCCTCGATGCATCTTTTTGGCCGTAAAAGTGTGACACGGAAAAGATAATTCTTCTGCACTGCGCGGGGCCCTTTCGGGCCGGTAGATAGGGATTCCTATTCGCATCGACAAGATGTGTGCGAACCGACAGCCTAGTGGTTAGCATACCCGCCCCCCGTCCCAAAACCAACTAGGCTGTCGGGACCCTTTTATCGTGTTCGAATCTCGGTCGACCTAATAATCTTTTTTCGACGGTTTTCGAATGATTTCACCCTCGGGGGTTGGTTTCTAAGTGCACTAGAGCTCCCCTGAACAAGCTCCGTCAATTTGGAGAAAAACTTTTTTGGGACCAAAATCCCTAAAAATGGAAAGGCTATAGCCTTTGGAAATTTGACCAAAATTCGAAAGTTTCAGATCACGCCCTTGTTCACAGGGAATCTTCTTTACGCACTGTGAAACATACAGCAGTGGCCAGAAGCACGGTAGCGGTCTTGGTTTGGGAGATATGTGCTTTTTACGCGATTAAAGATTATTTTATTTTCCTCGAGGTCTATAACGGAGGCTATTTCTTTAAGAGTTTTCGGAGCTCGGTCAACCACTTACTGAGTTCCTGGTAGGCTCTTTCAGGCGACGGGCGTCTGCTGACCGCCCATCTCCTGAGCACGCCACGCAAAGTGTCCCACAGCGCGACCCCGGGCGCGCCAGTGGAGGGTGTGAGCCTCCAGGAGGCGCGCGGGACCCTCCTCCAGGGCCTCCAGCTCCAGGGACCTCCACCACGGCCAGGCGCCCTGCCCGGGCCGCAGTCCGGCTCCGGCTCCGGCTCCGTGCCGCCGAGGACGACGCTGCTGCTGCGGCTGTTTGTGCTTGGGGCGAGCGCGTCGTCCGCCGAACAGGCGCTGACACAGGGATCGAGTCGTCTTGTGCTGGCTCTGCTGGCGCCTCGCCGACATGCACTCCACGAGCAGGCAGAGGAGCGACAGCGCGATGCCGTACGTCAGGAGCAGCAGCAGTGGCACCACCTGCGGCGCACAGGGTAGCGTAGCGAGAGGACCTCCCCGGCGACGCCCCCCTCCCCCGTCCTCCTACAGCCTGGTCGACATACCCACCTCCCGGATCCCGATGGCCATCAGTCCTCGCGCGCCGGACTCACAGCGCGGCCGCGACGCGTACCAGCGCCTGGATATGCGGTCCAGGTGCCCCAACTCGCGCTGCCAGCGAACACTGCCGCAGAATTTTCCTCATGACAACTATTTTATTGGGCGCTCTTCTCTGAAAATAATGATGCTACGTACAATCTGGAGAAGACCTCTCGGTAAGGTGATTTCTCGACGGTGACGATGATCTGGGCTTCGCTGGGGAAGAGCTCCATTTCAAACAAGTCGCACTTCTCGCTCTGGGTGTATTTCTCCTGAATCTCGTGATAGGCTTCGTTCAGTTCAGCCTGCAGCAAAAAGCCTATCTGTTGAACCGAATGCTGAGTGTCTCGCAGGCGGGCGCGCGAGCTTGCTGGGTCGGACCTGGTACCTGGTATCCGTAGCCCCTGCCACGCACGCGCTCGATGCCCTCCCACACCGGGAGGAAGGCGGGGCGCTCGTGGGACTTGATCTTCTTCACGAAGATGTCCCCCACGACTCCCCGCTTGGGCTTCTCGGCTTCCCCCTGCATCAAAAACGAGATGACGCGACTCGTAAAGAATTCGAGCCCACGACTGTGATCCGGAAGAGATCTCCTACGCCTACGAGACTACGGGGCAAGCATTCCTCACTCTGAACCAAGCGTGGATGAACGCCACATCCATGGCGCCGATCTTGAGGGAGGAGGATAGCAGGTCGCGGGGCGAGCGCAGCGGCTCGGCCGGCGCCTGCAGCAAGGCCACGATGAACGCCGAGAAGGACGTGAAGAGGAAGAAGCTCATGAGCAGCATGAACACCATGACGGTGCGCCCCGACACGGTCTCGGGAGTCCTATCCGCCCCTGCAACATAGGCGGGCCGGGGCTTCATGTTTTTCTTTTCCCTTAATGAACTGACCCCTGGGTGCTGGTGGTTGGTCTGGGGGTTACACTGAAGGCCCCCAGCACAAACACCATCATGCTACTTTATTGAATTGAGTTTGGGAAAAAATGCGCTTTTGCGGAAGACGTCTCCGCGCCACTTTTGGGCTCCCAATCTGGACGGCAGATAGAGATTCCCACCCCACTCGCATCGCCGCCAGATGAGCGCACCGGCGGCAGCATAGTCCTATCGTCCCAGTCCCCCGTCCCATTTCCATCTAGGCTTGGCGCATGCATTTCTCCGGGCTCGCGGCTCACCCTGCTGGCTCAGCGCCCCGATGACGGCCGTGAGACACTCGTCCCAGCCGAGGACGACGCGCGTCATCCAGGGCCGCGTGGACGCGACGAGCTGCACCGCGCAGAGCAGCGCCACGGCCGCCGTGGCCAGCCACACGCCCTGCGAGAACGGCCGCAGGTACAGGTCGGCGGCGGAGTGCGACGAGGACGTCGGGCGGTAGATGACGCCGGTCCTGCGCCAGGACGGCTGCTGTGTGAGAGCAGAGCTCCGAGGGGAAAACGACTAAAGGTAATCCGGCTGACAGCCGTGAGGTAATCCGGCAGGGTGTAATCCGGAGAAATTCGAAGTAATCCGGTGTAATAAGGGGAAATTTTAGGGTAATCCGGGGTAATCAGAGGAAAAAAGCACCGTTATCCAGAGGACACTCTAGAGGTAATCAGAGGTAATCCGGGGTAATCCGTAATCCGGCTGACACGAAAATTGACAGTCGTTTCCCCCTCGGAGAGCTCCCAGCTTTTCGACTTCCGGTCCTGATTGGTTACCAAATATCAGTGTTTTGTTTACAAAATGTAAACAAAAATTCTAAAACTTTCAAGACAGTATCCAAGATCAGGACCGGAAGTCAGAAAAGCTGGGAGCTCTCTAATGACCCTCCTGAGACTCGCCGACTTAGAAAGTGTCATTGGTGAAAAACGACGGCTCAGGATCCCTCAGCACCCCTGCCACCGTGACCCCTGCTATGCTTAACGCAAGCGTGGTGGTCGAGTCGTGCCGGAGGGGTGACATAAGCGGGCCGGATCGACGTACCTGAGGGGGAAGGTCTCCGCGACCGAGTCCAGGACGTACAGGCGCTCGTCGGTGACGTACACGGCGGTGGAGAGCAGGTCGCACTCGAAGCGCTGCAGCTCTCCCATCAGCCCGTCGAACATGCCGTCGGCGTCCCGGTTGTAGCCGTAATCCCACCGCTGGAAGACGAGCAGTCTGCCGGACAAGAGCGTTTTGTTGGCCGGGGGAGACGCAGCGGCGACGAGAGGTATAGCAGACTGTAGCGTACTGGACATTTGCCTGTTCGGCCATGAGCCTCACGACGGGGAAGTTCGTTTTGGGCCGGTAGTCTCGCTTACGCTCCCGCAGGTCGTCGATGAATGTGTACAACTCGGGGAAGTTTATCTGCCAAACATCGTTCACGCTTATAGTCGCAAAGCTGTCAGTCGGAGCGGAACTCGGTTCGCGCTGCTCACAATGATGGGCGCGCGCAGAGTGGCGCCCTGCAGGTCGCTCCTCCTGCCCTGGATCGCCTTCTCCTGCTCCATGGAGAGCGTCCACCTCCACTCCGCGCCGCCGGCAGCGTCAGCGCACCCCGCGGCGGCGAGATACGCCTTGTCAAACACAATTCACACCAAGAAACTCAGGATGAGGTGGGAGTATCGAGGGATAAATAAATAAATGAGGGAAAAACACGGGAGGACGTGCGAGTAAGGAGCGAGAGGTGCCCCTAAAGGTGCCCTCACAGTTAACTCATCGGGAGGTGACGGTACGAAATTTTTTGGTACCAGGAATTTAATTCCTGCTTCCCCCCTGAGCTTGTGCTCTCCGGGTAGGCCGCCACCTTCACACGAGTGCTTGGCGGGTTGGCCTATCCAGTTTGTCGCAGGCGCTCCGCCTCGGTAACGGCCATTGTGGGGGCGTCCTGAGAGGGGCTGGCTGGAGTCTCGCTAGTATCCTCACCTGCATGTCGCGAGCCAGGCTGGTGCGAAATAGGATGAAGCCCAGCAGAGGGCGCCGGCAGGCGGAGCCTCCAGCCCGGACCACGGCCGAGTCGTTGGCCGCGGTGTCGTCGCCGAGGAGCTTTCGCGCTTGCACTGTCTGCACCCACAGCAACTCGCAGTCGCTCAGCACCACCAGCCCGTCCAGCAGCCGCAGCGCGGCGGCCGACACCTGCGCCACCTGCGCCGAGCCGAGGGGGAAACGAATGGCAATTTTCGTGTCAGCCGGACGGATTACCCCGGATTACCTCGGATTACCTCTGGAGTGTCGTCCGGATAACGGCGCTTTTTTCCTCGGATTACCCCGGATTACCCTAAAATTTCCCCGGATGACACCGGATTACTTCGAATTTCCACGGATTACACCCTGCCGGATTACCTAACGCCTGTCAGCCGGATTACCTTAGTCGTTTCCCCCTCGACCTGCGCGCGGCGTCGTGTCCACTCATGTCGTGAGGGATTTTTCAACAACATATTGAACTACGTTTCCGGGGGGGGGGGGGTATTATCAAGGGGGATGGGTGGGGGGGGGGAGGGTACTTATCATAGGGGAGGGTAATTATCACGCGGGGTAATTTTCAAGAGAGGTAGGGGAGCATATCTTGAGGGGGAGGGGGGGGGGAGAATAAATACAAAATTGCACATTTCCAGTGGCAACAGTGAGCGCCGGTTCGCGCCGACCTGAGAAGAGATCCACGGCCGGTCCGAGGCCCTGCGCGAGGGCGGCCACACCTCCAGGAGGACCTCCTCGTCGGGGAGAAGAGCTTCCTCGCGGCGCCGCGCGCTGTACCGGCCCGTCTTCACTTGGTCCACGTCGGGGAAGTCGTCCTGCGCCATTAGTCGGCGGGTGATAATTTCTCAAGAGTGATCAGACAAAACCGGCATGACGATGTTCGAGCATTCCGTATCCATCTAACTTACAGCGCCATCAGCGGTCCCAGTCGAGTTGAGGCTGACGCTGCTGGGACCCTGACTCGCAAACAGGTCAAGGCGACCGTTCTCCAAGAGGAGCCAGAAGTTGGCCAGGTCGAAGAGCCGCAGCTTGGAGGCGAGCAGGAGCAGCCGGGGTGCCGCGGGGCAGGCCGTGTCCACCAGGACGGCGTTGCCGCCGCCGCCCTCCCGCAGCAGGCCCTCGACGGCGGCGGCGGCCGTCTGCTCGCGGCCGCGGAGGAGGACCACGGCCACCCCGGCGGCGGACAGCGTGAGGACGAGGCGCCGCTCGGCCGCTGAGGAGCAAACGCGCGCAGCTCGGCGCCGTCAGGAGAAAAGTAGCACAGGGCAGCGGTAGCGGTTCTCAACCTTTGGGTCGCGACAAGGCCGACGCTGGACCCCATCACCGCACGGGCACAGATCCACAGATCCAGCGAGGGCCTGATCTCAACCCTATGCTGTGCGAACGTGCCGGACGTAAAACAACAAAATATTTTACATTCAGAAAGAGAAAGTTCCGCGAGGAAAGTTCAGACGGTATTATTTTAAGGGGGAGGGGGGTTATGCATGGGGTCGCGTGGAGTCGCGATAATAAGCAAGCCCTCTGTGGGGTCGAGAAATTTTGTCTTGGCTATTTCGTGGTCGCGGGCCAGAACATGTTGAGAACCGCTGACATAGGGGCATCCTTTCCACAGCTGCTGCGTCCGAATAGGCGCCTAGCGGGTGTCCGACAACCACTTTAGACACCCAGCAGGGCACCCGGTCCATGCCACCGAGGGGTAAATAACTCCGAATTTTGATGTACACCACTAATTCAAAATTCACACTAATTCAAACTAATTCACGCGAATTCAAAACTAATTCACGCGAATTCAAAACGAATTCAAAACAAATTCAAGCGAATTTAAGGAATGACCTCAGAAAATACACGCACATCTGATCCAAATTATTCTCTCAATTACATGATTAAATAGGATTTTTAGTAAATTATTGTGAATGATTTCTATTTATTCCAAATTATTGGAAATTAACTTGCAACTGCGCAAAATAATCACAATTATTTCAATTATTTTTTTAAACTTTTCAGAAACAAATTTTGCTCTGCAATTGAAAGGGTGGCGTGAAAACATGGAAAATTTTTGCGGCAGTAAACCTCCCGAAGGAGGTTGCGGTTCCCGCCAGGCACAGGGCTTTTACCCCCTGTGGCAGCCAACTGCTTCGGTGTTCCATGGGAACCGGCGCTTTGCTGACTGCGATCCTATCGCGCAATTCGACAGATTTGATCCCCGTACCACCATTGGCCTACCCCTAGAGGTACGAGCGGTGTCAAGAGCGTTAGACTTCCTGATCCCAGTTTCAGAGGCCTTACCTCAGAGGGGTACGCGGGATTCGAACCCACAACCCCGAGTGCCGACACGTAGCCAGAACAGGAAGCGACCCAACGCCCAGAGCCACCGAGCCAACGGCGGTGAGACGTGTTTAACTTCTATTTGACCTGCCATCCAGCTGCGGCCAAAGGGAATGTCAAGCGCGAAAAACACTTTCCCGAGTGGGAGTCGAACTTCGGACCAATCGGTTCGATGTTGCGCGCTCTACCAACTGAGCCACGACGCCACGATGACTGTACAGTGCGACGGGTTCGAGTTGTATTTGCCCTGTCCTCCTGGCTGGAGGCTGCAGGATACGGCAAATACGACTCGAACCCGTCGCACTGTACAGTCATCGTGGCGTCGTGGCTCAGTTGGTAGAGCGCGCAACATCGAACCGATTGGTCCGAAGTTCGACTCCCACTCGGGAAAGTGTTTTTCGCGCTTGACATTCCCTTTGGCCGCAGCTGGATGGCAGGTCAAATAGAAGTTAAACACGTCTCACCGCCGTTGGCTCGGTGGCTCTGGGCGTTGGGTCGCTTCCTGTTCTGGCTACGTGTCGGCACTCGGGGTTGTGGGTTCGAATCCCGCGTACCCCTCTGAGGTAAGGCCTCTGAAACTGGGATCAGGAAGTCTAACGCTCTTGACACCGCTCGTACCTCTAGGGGTAGGCCAATGGTGGTACGGGGATCAAATCTGTCGAATTGCGCGATAGGATCGCAGTCAGCAAAGCGCCGGTTCCCATGGAACACCGAAGCAGTTGGCTGCCACAGGGGGTAAAAGCCCTGTGCCTGGCGGGAACCGCAACCTCCTTCGGGAGGTTTACTGCCGCAAAAATTTTCCATGTTTTCACGCCACCCTTTCAATTGCAGAGCAAAATTTGTTTCTGAAAAGTTTAAAAAAATAATTGAAATAATTGTGATTATTTTGCGCAGTTGCAAGTTAATTTCCAATAATTTGGAATAAATAGAAATCATTCACAATAATTTACTAAAAATCCTATTTAATCATGTAATTGAGAGAATAATTTGGATCAGATGTGCGTGTATTTTCTGGGGCATCCCCGAATTTAAAACGAATTCAAGTAAATTCACAAAATGATCACAATAATTTCACACTTTGCAATAAATTCAAAAAATTCAAAGCTAATCCAAAATGAATTCAATTCAATTTAGACAAATTCAATTCAAATTCACGCAATTTGTACACCGAATTCAGAGTTGTTGACCCCTCGCATGCCACTCACCGCTCCCCCAGCAGACGAGCGCGGCGGCGCGCTGCAGCCCCCGACGCTGCACCTCCGCCGCGGCCACTTCAGCCGCCGCGTCGAACACCGACGGCTCCGACGCTACCTGCGTGGCGGCCTCCTGGGCGACGGCCAGGGTGGCCGCCAGAGCGCAGTACTGCAGGGCACGCATCAGGGTGGCCGTCGTCCGGGACTAGACGGGGCGGGAGCTGTAGGCTGATTCCGCAGCGCGGGGGGGGGGGGGGGGGGGTTACTCTCTCGCACGGGGGCAAGACGGGGGGTATTTTTCACCTCCTGTCCTTGTCACACTCACGGACAGAGGAAGAGAGAGGGTCCCTCGCTCGCGCTGCGGAATCAGCTTACTGGGTCGGGGTGCGCGGGCGGGGCCCACGGGATTGCCTCGGATTGGACTGCCTTCGTAGGTCGTGTTTGGTCAGGCAGGGCCACGAGGACATGGGAACCTACACGTGGTACGGGGACGGGACGGGACGGGGTCAGGCGAGGGACACGCTACGCTCAGGGGCTCACTGCGCGGCACGGCATAGCGTGATCGTCACTCGTGCAAACAAACAGCGAAAGGGAAGTACGAAGACAGCAGTCACCTCAAGACCGGGACGGTATTTAACAGAAGTACCATTCCGCGAGCTGTTGGGCAAACCTGTTGGGGCTGACGGAAGAAGAAACGGGAAGTGTGCAAGCTATGCACTCTTGTGTCACACATGAGTACTAAAGGTGAGTGTGCAGGGTGTGTGTACAGAGACATCTGCGTTTTTGTGTCCGACAACTGAATCAGAGAAATTTCACATCACTGTTTTGCAATTATCTATTTATTTTAAATGCCTAATATTACAAAAATAAGATTTTTAAATACAAAATATTACAGTATTTTTCAGCAATATAAGAGCTTCAAAGATTTTTAATCTTTAAGACTCACAAATATACTACATAGCACATCCTACTTTTTGGTTTGTGGAGAAGTGTGTGATTACAATTGCAGAGAGCATTGACTCATCATTTAGGCTCATTCCTAAGATCACGATGCAAGTTTAGACAAAAGTCTATAAGAGGTCTTCTAAATTCAAATCCAATAATAAAATTTGCAATGATGTAAAAGAGGATCATTGCTGTACTTTTAGCCTGTTCTGTAGCTTTTAACTCAAAGAATAGTTGAACTGGTTACCCTGCTTTCTCTTACTAATTAGTGCTTAAATACAAACTCATAAAGGAATGAAGGTGATGCATAAGCAAGGGATACAACTAATATCCAGAGAGCAATAGATTATTACATCCAGTTAGTGCAAATAGATTGGTAATTCCTGAACATGTTCTCTATCAAAAAAAAAATTAAAAAAAAAATTTAAAAAAAAAAAAAAATGTTTACTTGGCAATCAAATAGTGTATGTGTACAAAGTGCAGCAACAGAGAAAACTATTTAATTAAGTGTAATGCTGAGAGCAAAATATCTAATCCAGGGGGGAAAAAGGTGGAAAAAATCATAAAATATTAATGGAGTAACTGATAAGTTAAACATTTTTCACATTTAAAAATAAAAAATAAAGAAAACTGCTTTGGTAAACTTAGTTTTCGATATGCTATATGTTTTCTATTCAAAATAGGTGCTTGAGTTCAAATACCACTTCAGTTACATTTCTTAAGGTGTGTTCTCATGCAGGTTACTTTATGGCTGTAAGGCTACTACTAAACATTCCAGTCCAGATAACAATCATGAAACTGCATTGAGGGTTCAGAAAAATATGGAAAAAGTACCATACTAGTTGCTGGAGCCATTCAGAAGCAGAATGAAACAGCCTTTTCCTGCTTTTCCTTAGGACTGAATCAACAGACTCCACATTTCCTTTGGACATTAACATTAGCAAAACACTTCTACTCAGTGAGACTCGTCATACTACAATGTTCCAATTTCCTTCAAAGACATAGGTAAATAAAAACTAAAATCCAGACTTTACTCCGACTGCCCTAGAAATACATAACCACAGATGAGTAAGAGGAACCACACATCCACAAATTAAAACAGCCACAATAACTTAATGAATTATGTTTCAGACCTATCAATGGACTGGATTGAGTTACAAAATATAATCTATACCAAGATCACAAGGGTTATGACCAGATGGCAAGTTCACTAGATTATTGAATATGTGGTTTTGAAGAACTAAACTTGCATCTAATTGTAAGGACTGGTAGAAAACTGAATGAAGAGATGAAACATATATTACCACTGGACACACACAACTATAAAAATTTCAGTACTTAAATATAAAACTTTCTCTTTCGTAAGAAACTCACTAAAATATTCAATTTTTTAGCCTTTTCTTTAATATCACAAATAAATGATGACAATAAAAACCCTCCATCTGATAAGACACATAACATGAAATATAATTTAGGCAAAACTTAATAATTTTCACAACAAATTAATTTTAGAAATTAAAATGTTGATGGACATATTTTCCCTACACCAAAGTTACTCTTTCGTCTTACTCTTCTTTAAAATAAATTCTTCTATTATTTACTGTCTATTAACAAAGTAACATCAGACAGATTAAAGTGACCAAAACAAAATCAACTAAAATCTTTTTCCCCATAAAAGTTTTTAAGGTAGATAGATGCATGATCCAACCCATAAAATATGTTACTTCTTTGACAGGTTACCCTAAAGAATACTTGAACAACATACACAAAGTTCAACAGAATTTTTCATAAAGATAATTCATCCAAAATTTGGCTGGAATTTGCCTTACCTATATTGTCTTACAACAAATACATTTTCCTGACATTATCAGTTCCTTTGTCCAAAAAATCTAATGAAAAAATTAGATAGTTGATTCTCTCAATAAACAAACAAACAAAAAAAAAAAATATTTACACATCTAAACTTGCTGATATGATGATACTGATATCAGTACCGTTCAATTGCTTAAAGTGCATCATCAATTTACAGTTGAGACCGTGTCAAATAAAGATTCCTCCAATGCTCAATCAAAGAAAATAAAAAGTTCAATTAAATTTTACAAAGTCATGAATGTATGATTTGTTTTTCCCAACGAGATTCAAAATATTGAAAGACAAGATAATTAATTAATAAATAAGAGTTATAACAATAGATGTAAAGCTGATGAAAACCACACCCTCAAGTGCTGGTAGATTACAACACAAACTGATCAGACTATATCAATCTCACAAATGCAAATCTCATTATTAAATCTTGATTCTTAACTCCTAGAGCAAATATTCAAGCCAAAACTTTTTTCCAAAGACAACTGTCAAACTGATAAAATGATGTCCCCTAAATAAGCTTTAACAGGATTGTACAGGATTGAACAAATGTGTGCCTGCACATCAAACCCAAAACAAAAGATCTGCATTACATACTACAAGATTGGGTTTCCCTACAATAACACAAATGCTTAATACAATGTGATATGATGTGTAGATCACAAAAACAAAGAAAATATTAAAAAAACAAAAAGGCATACAATGGAAAGTCTAACATAGTAAAGATATAAATCCTTTGGACAGCGTTCAAAAATACTATAAACATTAATTATCGTTGTAGAGAATAATTCAAATATGAAAAGGAACCCAAACAAAAAGGCTTAAATATCAAGCCTATTGTCACTTTTAATCAAACTAACAGTAAGAAAACTAAAGTATTGATTTAATTTGTTCTTAATGGAAAGATTTGACCTTATGCTTGAATGACAAATAATTGAAGAATAGCTTCACGACCGCAATGTGAAACTATCTTAATGGGGTGCTGACAAAGCGAGGTTAACAAAATTGTGACTCTAGATGATACATGCTTCATATTGACTTGATAGCATGTTAAGTAGTTCCAACCATGTTATGGGCCACAAAAAAGGACAGGCCTGGGCTAACCCTGTTGGGGTTTGTTTTGTATGAAAACAAATGATCAGACCTGACTTGGCCTGCCCATAGCCAGGGGTTGGCCCACAACATGAATGTCAAAGTCTAAAATGTCAGAGGTATTTCCCCACCTAAAATTGACCAAATACAGGAATCTCACTTTTAAGTTTCATTTAGAAGTAACAGTAACTTCATGGAAAGTATCCAGCACTCCAAACCAAAATAATAGCACAAAAAAACGCAACACACAAATTGATGCAAATTTAATGGTTTGCACATGCCATCTAATGCTGTAAGCCACCATGGCCATGCCAGAAATGTACCACCCTCATAAAAATGGATTGTTTGAATGGCTTCCAGTTGTAGTTCTTGGTCCCATCTGAGAAAATAAGAAGAAAACAATACAAGAGAGGTGCCTTATTTTGAAAGATTTCAGGAAACCTAACTCATTAATGGGGTGAAAATTACCACAAATGGATTTCCAGTGGACTCTGCATTCCAGCTTTTCGATGGGAAAGTGAGAGATTGACTAGAGGGGAAAGCAGAGGGATTAGTATGAAATCCATTCATAGAAGATGTGCCGTTAGGCCCGACTGAGCCATTTCCGTTCCATGCAAATCCTAATGACTGATCTGAAAAGGAAGAAAAACTGACACCATGAGACAGAACACAACATAATATATGAGAGCTGAAAATGTTACAAACCACTCTGTCTAGATGGTCCAGATAAAAATGGATTGGCTACAGCACCATCAGCAGCCCCCCATGGGTTTGATACCGAACCTATTTCAGAAAAAATTACACAAGTAAGAAAAACTGATTTTTTTTATCACATACTTGAGTTACAATTAAGTAAAAATACTTGTGAAAGGATTTGATGTCCCTGTCAAGGGGGTACTGCTATTTTCTGACGGAAAACCAGAGGTATTAAATCCGCTTGGCTGAGGTGATGTCCCAAAAGCAGACCATGAGGGTGCTGGAGGAGATGCTGGATGTAAAAGAAGGTTGAGTAAGATAAGAGATGAAAGACTGACCAGTAAGTGCTAAAACATCTGCAAAATTCGGACTTATTACTTTAAGGAAAAACCAAAAAGTAAATAACTAAATGAATTTCAAAAAAAAAAAAATTTTGTCAGGTAAAGTTGATAAATCTACGCATTTACCAGGAAATACCGATCGAAGCGGTTTTCTCATAATATAAATAAATAGATAAATTAGAAAAACATACCATGTCCCCAGTCTGGCTGGACGCCACTTTGAGTGGAACTTTGTTCTGAGTGCTGGGACTTCATAAGGCAGTCCAGGTCTTTGAGGGCAGCATAACGATCCTCAGCAGGAGGCTGTTGGAAAGCATTGACACCACCACTAGAGGTTTTTTGACTCACTCCAGGAAAACTCTGAGATGTTGGTAGTGAACTTCCTTGGGGCAAACCTGGAAAAAATATAAAGAGAATAATAAAACATGTTTGCTAAGCAGTTTTTCATTACATTAAGCTGTCAAAGTGGTGAGAGAAGGGACTTAAAAGTACCTAATAGACAGATATCCATTGAAAAAATAAAAATAAAAAGGCTGAGCTCTCTGTAAAGCCTTAACTAACAAGGTCCTGATTTCTATGCAGCAGGCATAAAGAGCAAAGTGGCAGCATAATGTTAACTTCCCAATTTACATCAGAGAGACGTGCTATACCCAAGGCCTAAAACTAAACAGGTGATAAGTTACCCATTTTTTTTGTTCATGACATAAGAGAGGAGCACAAAATAAGTAAAAACAACAACAAAAGAACTATAACACCAATACAAGAGGCGTCTTTTCGTTCGGCTCTACCTCGCAACCAAAACGGGCAAGGGGGGGAGGGAGGGGACTGGCGCGGGCGTAGTGGTAGCGAAACGAAAAGATGCCTAAGGTGAAAAGATGAAGGTTGCATAATTCTACCTCGGCCAATAGGAAAAACTCATACTCAAACTGGAAGCAAGCTGATATAAACGCGCAAACTTATCTTAAATTTTTCTCAAATTCTGTTAGTGAATAGTTTCATAAAACACTAAGATGAAAATAATTAAACCAGACACTTTTACTACACAAATCAAAAAATTCTGATTAAAAAAAAGAAAAATATTGAAATTGCACTCAAAAAAGCAATGGTAGCATGCAGGTGATGGGCTGAGGAAGAGGAGGGAAGAGGAAGGGGTGGCTTCAAAGGTAAGGAGATAAAAATATTTGCACTGCACACCATTGCAATGAACAAAAATTTTGGCATTCAATCTGGTTCTATACTCTTGCACTCACTCCAGCCATTAGGGATGAATTTAGTTGAAGTGCTAAAAGCATCCCCATTAAAAGAAAATGCTGGAAAAGTAGAAGTCTGAGTTGAAGCAGCACCAAGATTTGAGTGGGGGAAACTTCCAAAGAAGTCTGTCTCTGCAATAAATGTCAGTAGTTGTAAGATGGACATATCAAAGAAAATAAAAGAGCACAGATCAATTAATGAAATATGGTGAAGAGATAACCAAATACAGTTTCTATAAACTGAGGAAATTTTGGGGACACACCTTTAAATTGACCACAGGGATATTGCAAGACACTTTATGTAAATTTTTGGCTTTGTTTTGTTGTTTTTACTGCATATATCTTACCATTGGATGAACCAAAAATAGGATTGTTGTCAAAATCAGCAAAATTCATATTTGAATTTGTATTTGTGGTAGTAGAGGTGGATGGAAGGCCGAAGGGATCCACTTTATTGCCAGAAGAAACAGCATGATTGGCTACTGGCAAATTGCCAAAATCCACTAAAAATCCAGAAGAGGTGTCATCCGGAGTAAATGAGTTTGAAGCTGCTGGTACCTGAAAACGTAATCAATGTCCAAATAATAGAATGGCTGTTTCATCATGCAGCTGTCTTGATTTTATTTCTATTTTGAGTGAAATGCCTTTACTTACAGGGTTACTAACTGTACTTAAAGCAGGCAAAGTAACACTGCCAACTAAACTTGAGAGAGGTTTAATTGGTGAGATGGCACTTGCAGCATTAGATGAATTTAGAGTTGAGGTTGATGATGAACTTGATGAAGATATTTGAGGAGAAGACGATTTTCCATTCATATTGGCCATCGAAGGATCCAGGTAGTACCTACAGAAGATCGAACAAAACAGTCAATGGAAGCTAATTAACGCATACCACAGCAACCAGCACTTTTGAAGTTAAATTACCTTTTCTTCTCATATTTTGCAATCATGAAGTCTTTGATCCCCTGTTCATCTCTTGACTCAGTCATTCGGCCTGGTTCATATAAACCAAGCCATATTCTACGGCAATACTGCGGGAATCAGAAGTGGGGAGGGGGTATTAAAAGACCAACGCACTAAAGCAGGAGCCAAAACAGATCAGCTGTCATGAGATAGAGTTGACTCATCCCCAGGGGACAAACACCCCCAAAGGCCACATGCATACCCAGATACAAAATTCGGATCTATGTTAAACGCCATATGAAATAAACTAGGGGCAGCAGGAAAAGAGCTGTTTTCATTTGAAAAAGAAAATAAAATTATAAGACCAACTTACCTCATTACCACGGGACGAAATTAGTTCAATCTCTTCTGGTGTAAAGGTAGCCATTGATATAGATTTGACTCGATGTGGTGGAGTAAGACCTCTCCTGAAACCAAAAATTACACCAAATTTTATGCAACAATGAATTCTGGTACATTTCTCTGGCAATGGCATGGTGATTGATACAGAAATAAAAGAAAATGGCAAGAGGGTGAGGGTAAGATTTAATTTACAGAATAACAAACTGAAAAATCCTTAAGTTATTTTATTTGAAATTTCATACAGTGGGTGCACCTGCTAGAACATTCCTTTACTACAGAATTAAATTTCTGAAATAATTATTCTAGAGGAAACCAGTTATTGTTTATCACAATGCAATGAAGAATGGAATTGCACATTAAAATCAAAATGAATTTAAATTGGAAATTTAAACTATGGGGTACAAGTTAAACCTATTTGACTAGTGCCTTTGAGCAAAATCATCAGTTATGACTCATAGGTCTAGGAGGGCGTACTAGAGGTTATTGTGGGGAAATTCGACACAAGACCAGTGCTTATCCGAGAGCTCTCGCAAAGAGAGCTAGAGAGAGAATGAAAAGGGCAAAGTTGCGCAGACTAGAGAAATAACAATTAGAATAAAAATAAACATAGTAAAATGTCACTTTTCTCCCAGGGGTTGGGTAGGCCACCTTCTGCTCCATGTACTTACAGGAGCCCGGAACATGAAGTGCAAACAAACGAGCCAATTGTCATATTGACATAAGTAGGCCCTCTTTGATGGCAGTCGAAACATTGTCGATTTGAAGGATTTGACACTAAATCTCGTAAAATTTTAAGATGTTTTTCGTCCTGTTTCTTCCTAGCGGACGCCATGTTGCAGATTTTTCAGGATAGCAACCCTTTCCACATGAAAGTGTTAAACATATAACCTAATATTGGCAAATTACTCCCTAAAATTCAAAAACTTTGCAAAAGTAAGGATACTTTTCGAAATTAGGAAGGTTATCTCTAGATAAAGTGTAAGTTTCTGGGAGAACATTCATAGAGAATGTCGAGTCTGAAGTGCCAGGTGACATTCCTTCCTCTTTGCGGTGCTGGTAGCAGTTGTTGAATTAGCGCCAACGGCGCCAACCAAGGGGAATTCAAGAGCAGGGCCTGATTCGTTGGGAATAGTTCTCTTGGCATGAAAGCAAGAAACCAGAGTCATTGAAGTGGAAGTATTCAGGTCGGCGAAGGTCGTATTAAGGACCAGATCCCAAATCGAACCAAAATTTTAAAACAAAATCAATTAACCAGAGCACTTCCAATTGGGAATTCCTTTTAGAGTTCACGTCCCAGTTTAGGTGGTCCTTCACGTTTATTTTTAGAAATTATATTCCCGTTTAGACAATTTTAACAGGGGTCGCGAGCACCGTGAGGACAAAACTCTATTCTCCGTTCCCACTGTTGGACAGTTCCTATCGACGGACGATTTCACAATAACTAAAAGGATAGATTTGAATGTCTCAAGAGGGTTTTTAAATGGATTAATTTGCGATTTATGACTGTACGCGGCTTCTGGACACAGTGGGAACGGAGCTACGTCTAGAGCGGGCGTGCGAGCCGTTTAACCAGAAATCTAAGACCTGCTGAGCAAACGAACCTATAAGATGAAATTGATAGACAAATGTGTTTTTTTTTTATTATTAATTGATTGCAAACTCTATACAGCTTGATAAAAAAGAGATTGACAATTTTGCAAACCATCTGAATGCAAGACAATTACAGGCCAGATTGAGATTGTTGTCATATAAGAGCTTTCCCAAGCTCAAGCACAACATCGGAAGGAGTCAGAAAAATGCCTGATTGAAAATGCAATACACAGCAGTTTATCCAGCACAGTTTTGAACAATATATCAGGCATACCATAAGTATTTTTAAAAAATGTGTCTTTGGATGCATTGACACACAACAAAAAATAATGACGATTGAGAGCAGAGAATGAGTAAGATATTACAAATAAAAGAAACCCTCAGGGGTTTGAAGCCCATTAGTTAGTTTAAAATTTAAGTTTTAAGTTACAATCATTCTTTTCAGTAAATTTGATGATGGGAACAACACACTAGACATATTTCAAGAATGAAAGACAGTTACCAAATTTGTCTGAATATAAGCCCCAAATTTTCATCGAAATTAACTCTATAGAAACAAGGATGGGGCTTATATGCAAGGCCTTTTTGACATGGGTTTGTATGGACCTTTACTTCCAAATGAGGCTCTAAAAGTCGGGGGAGGCTTACATGCGGTGGAGGCTTATATTCAGACAAATACGGTACAACCTTAATAGTAAATATGTAGCGAAAAAATAGCTGTGTAGAGTCTGAAAGGGAATAGGATTTGTAAGTAATCAAAAATTGTTACCAATCTACATATCCAAGCATTGAAACCAACATAACTTGACTTTCTTCAGATGAAAATTATTCTGTACTGAGTTAACAAAACATAAGCATTTCAGAAAGGGGTTGCTTACAATGTTATGCTGCAACAGTGCAAAGAAAAATTGGCTCAGACAAACATGGGCTCAATAAACAACAATAAAAGCAACAAAAACAAGGTTTTTAAAATTGTGTGCCACACAAGTCACTGAGCAGTTCCATGAATACCTAGCTTTGGAGCTTTGCACTACACAAATGAAACAGTGATAACAGATAGGAGACTGAGATTTACTTCAATCACGTATTTGAGAGTTCACAAGAAGTATTGTCCATAAAGTCACTTATATTTGGAGAAAAAGTGGTAGATGTTCTTAGAGGAGAGTTTCTAATTGTAAAGAGAATCTGATGACTTAATCTTCATGATATTGACATAATAGACAAAGCCAGAAACAAGCAGGTTTCAAAATTTAAACCACAAATTTGATCGATATTGAATGCACTTTGCTCACAGTAAATAGATCATAATAATAATAGTAATAAGATGATATATATTAAAAGAGAAAGAAAAAAAAGAAGTAGAGTAGCAAAATTTAAAACTTTGCAGTCAGTAAACAGAAAAGACACCTGGTAAAATTTTGACGCATAAAAGCTGATTTTCATAAATAAAACCTAATAGCTAGACATTTAAAAAAAAAAAAAAAAAAAAAAAAAAAAAAAATCCTTGGAAAAAAATATTATAATTTTATGTGTATTTGATTCAACGTCAACTAAACTTTGAAAATTTCACCAAAACATCATGTTTGATAATTTCTTTGATTCAGCTTACTTAGCATAAAAGAAATCAAAAATGGTTTTGGAGGAAATGTAAAAGAAAATCATGTGGAATAGAACTTCAGCTCAGCAGGAGAAAATTACCTAGGTGATAAACCCTTTGTGTCCGGGAGAAGAAATCCCTGCACTTACTGGTCTATGTCTGCAAATAGAGAATACATAGTAGCTTTTTGATTAGAAAACATTACAATAAAGTTAAAGGATGGTTGTGTGATAAACAGTAGGGATGTTTGATGCATCTCTATTGGGTTCTCTGAGGGGGGTCATTCTAAATGACATTGATAGAGGCCTAATCTTTCTTGAGATGACCATCATAGGAGAGGATGGAATATCCTTCCATAGGAGTAAGAAAGAATCAAAGGGGCCCCAAAGTTTAATGTGGATAACATCAAGATGGATTCACCACATAATGCTAACGCAAAATGACCAAAGCCATCATATTGACTGCTCCAGTTTAATAATATAAAATCACAACTCTTTGCAGATCTACTTTCAGAAAAAAAAGAAGAAAAAAAGAGAAAAAAAATTGAAAAGAAAAAAATCTGTAAATTTTGAAAAATCCTGTGATGTTTCACTAACTTCATTAACAGATAACAAATACAACTATTCTACTCATTCACTCATTTGACCATACTTAACAATGATAATGAAAAACAACAGTTCAATGCATTGTTAATACAGTAATGCAATAATTGATTATAATTTCTACTAACAGTGTTGCAAAGCCTGCCAAACTCTGACTAGAGATGATTTGCATCTGATAGAGAAGAACATACTTTCAGTCTTACAAGCATCCACCTTTGCCTCTCCAATCAGTCTTCATAAAGGCAATGCACCAACCAACACATTCCCGTTGTGGTCGGACAAAGCCTAGTTCTATATACAGGATGGGATGGAAGGCCTATTAAGACAGCTTGAGCTGCAGTCTGAGAATTCAGATCTACAGAATGCAGGAGGCTTAAACACATTGCTGTAGTTCATGCTTTAACGACTAGAGAAAATCTAACACACTTTATTCACTAGCTGGGGCTGTGATCTGATGGACCTGTGTGTGCTTGTCCTGGTGAAGGACTGTCCAGAGGTCGATATGTGAAGTTAGGTGAGTCTGCACTTGACATAGAATCAGGAGTGCCCACAGAGCTCAAAGACCCTGGTAGGGGACTTGATCCCTCCAGCCTGTGCTGCGCCATGAGGAGGCCACCACCATTGCCACTGCCATTTCCAGTGCTCAATCGCTTAGTGGGAGGAGATCTGTACTGCTCAGCTTCATCTAGTTCAAATTTTCTTTTTACAGCAGGAGCTAGTGTGCTGGCTCGCATTTGAATAGGGCTTTGACTGCGCCTTAGAACAGATTGAAGAAAATTAGATGTTAATAAATTACTAGGGATATATTAACAGACTTTAAAACAATACATACCTTGTGGTGTATAATTTTCTGGTGGGGCTATTACCCAGCATGCTAGTTGGTGTAAAAAGTTGACGATTTAAGCCAGATCGTGTTGGTGAAGGTGAAGAGCAAACAGGAGAATGAGGGGGCAGACTAAGGTGAAGAGGTTCTCGGGGCCCAAGAACTTTCCTCTCCGATTCATTCTACAAAAGTAAGAAAATTACCACAAGACTCATAATAAAAAATTATTATTTTCATTTACATGATCAAACTACATAGATACAGTTCTTACATCGCTGCAACTTAGGTTTCCAGCAAGATCCAGAGTAAGGTCTTCACATGACTGTGACATCTGAATAGCTGAATGAATTTCTTTTTCATGGGCAGCTTCACTTCTTGCAACATCTAAACATTCTTCTTTTTTTAATTGACTAACACGCGGGGAGGGTCTAGGAGAACTCTGAAATGTTTAAATTTTGTAAAATCAAGTACCACTCAGAAAATTTTCATTAAGGCAACAACTAAACACAAGCAAGACATTGAACTTACACCGGCACTATGGGTAGTAAAACTGCTCCCACTAAATCGCCGGGTCCTTGTTGATTGAAATATGCTAAGAGAAGACGTTTCTCTACAATAAAAATACCAATACATTATTTACAACACATAGTCTTTATAACTATGCAACAGTTGCCTCAAAGGTGGAAAGTTGAAATACATCTTTGTTAAGAAAAATTGGACTGTGGAATGAGTTTACTTCTGTAGACCGATGTTTAGCCTAACACAAGAAGCAATTTGGCTCTGTCACAAGCTAGCTTCTAATCCAATATTAAGAACCCTTCAGATTCCAAAAAATAGAGAAAAAGTGAAGGTTAAGCACTAAGAATTAGTGGGAAGCAATGGTGCAGTCCGACTAACCTGACCGCAGCTGCGGTAGGGGATGCTGTCCCAGTAGCTGCTGCCATGTTGGAATTAAGTTCGTTTATCATGGGGGCACTATTAGATCGCTTCAAACTCGCAGGTGGGTCAATATCCATGGCAGACGACATATTCCCTGCCATTTCGCCTTGGACAGTAGGCTACACCAAACATAATAACTCGATAGTTCTGTGGCGACACAAGCACCAAGGCACTTGATGCCTCTCTTCCGAGTACTAGGGTGGAAAGAGATCTTATCTCCAGACGAGAGAATTGTCCAGATTCATCTTGAACTTGCTTCGAATAATTTCAATTCACTCAAAAATTTCAAATAATCTCACAAATTGCATAAAGATTTTCGGAGTCTCAACAGAACGAACAGCGGCGAGGCCGACAGTTCGGCGATAGACCACGGGCTCAGGCTGATGAGATAGCCGCAGAAAATACTTATGCCCTTAAGTCTTCTTTAGCGAGTGAACAGAAGCAGGACAAGGAAACGGCAACGAAAACAAACACACAAAATTTCTTCAACAATTCAACAAAATTTAAGAAAAATACTCCAAGGCAAACACCACACTCTTGACAAATTCTGAATCCTGAAGGACCAGGGTACATCAAACGAATGAGAAACTTACGATGCGGATAAAAAAAAACCAACCCCTTGTAAATACACGTAAATAAGCCGCTTTCCTCGATTTGCAGACAGCCCTCCTCTCTCGTGCCATCGATATTGATAGGGCCAACCCAAATGATATTTTATTGAATGTCCTTGCTTTTAAAAAATTCACTGATATTTTTGAAGTAAAGTGGATTTTGTCCTTGTACCTTCGAACTGATTTCAACGTTTGGTTTATACGGTGTAAACTCTGAAACCGCGATTTTTCATTAGCATGTTCAACGTCAGCAGAAGCAAACAAACAAACGCGCACTAAAGCAGAACGTGTCTTGAGTTCAATGATTGTTACATTGCCTGTTTAATGGGGGCATTTGGTTTCGAGTTACGTGCTGTTGGTTACTGGGCGACACTGTGGCTATGTGGAAACAGTCTCTGCTTTTCCATCTTGTCATTTGATTTGATTAGAGGTGGGTGGTAGTTCCGTCGGGACTACCATGACCCGTGCGACCCTCACATATCTGTCTTAAAATATTTTTGCATTTCTGTAAATTTTAGTGATTACGTATTCTCTTTGGGCTACCACTAAAATTTTATCACGCATTTCTTACTTTGATATTTCAATTTTTAAGTTTTGGACTTCTTTAACTCTTGTGGGCGTATATAGCCATCCCAACCTGTGATTGCATTCCTGTTTGCTGTAATTGCAGCCTTACTGCACGTTCCCTTGCACCTATTGCACCTCGAATCGACCACCTATACTAGGTGGATCTGAAAGATCGTGTTGGCTTCGCTGGCTTTATTCATTTGAATGAATTAATTGAACAATGTTAAAATAATTGAATTAAATTTGAATTTTGAAAGTGCTGTTGTTATGTGGTACTGTTTTTGTGGCGGTTTGTGGTCAGCTAGGTGGATGTTCACTATGCTGGATGGAAATTTATGGATGGAAAATAAATGTCTAATTTCTATGACTGCAACTTTTCCTGATTCTGACGATTCTGATTTGTCAGAGAACTGATGTTTACTTCTAGGTATGAGGAGAACTCATATGCAAAAATATTTGGAATGTCAGTCAATGAAGTATGCGTATCTGAAACAATGTCGTTCAAATTTGAACGGCAAACTGTAGGAGCTTCATTTTCTTGAAATGATTGAGTTGAAATTTTAGTCACTGAAATGTATTCATTTAAATAATATCATATGAATTTGAAGCACAAACTGTAGTAGTAGTGCTGTGGGGAGTAACCATTTTGGGCAGCGACAGGCATAAAACTTGAAAGTTCTGGAAATATGTTTCTCCCCCGTCCTGACTGGTAAAACTTTGTTGACGCAAGTCAAATTTGAATCACAAACTGTAGTAGCTTCATTTAGTAGAGGGGCTTTGAGTTTCACGAACATCACTTTTGGATAAAGGAATGATAGGAATGGCTCCGTTCTTTAACTTTCGTAATCCTTTAAATTAATTCTTGAAATGATCACTACACGGGTAAGTAGTGCTATGGGCAGTAACCTCACCACATTTGTTTTGATTTATGATGAATTCTACCCATTTCTCTGAAACTTCAGGATCCCGAGGCAACCTGATGTTTTATTGGAGCAAATTTAATATTTACCACAAATTTCATCATACTTCATAAATCAACATCATATCTCACCCGTGGTAATATATGTTGCTAGGATGCATCGTGTGTCAAGCAAAGTAAATTGTAGGAAAAAAATCTAGACATCCCGCATTGTTTTCGACTACAATAACAATAACAGTAAGCCCGCAGCCCGCCCAACGCGATTCAAACATAAGGGATAAACAAACAGTCCGGCAACACGGGACACAAAATTAAGTGAATATTATGAGATTAATTAGTCAATGTAACTGTTTTTCGTAAAGTTAATACGAAAACATGTTATATTTCCGAATGGTTTATTTTATTTTCCGTGTAAACTTGCGAAAACTCCAGTTTTATCGATACTTTTTTGTTACTGGTTTTTGTGTTTGTGGTGTTGGTCAGCCCGGAAGGGACCGCGATTTGGTCCGGGTTCCAGCCAGCCCCCCTCAACGTCGATCCCTTCGGCTTCGCCTCAAATAGATTTACTTTTCTTCTTCTATTCTATTCCGTAACGGTGGCTCAGCCAACAAGCCCTTTACTCGGGTATACCTTCGGGTACTTTCGGACGCGAGGTTGATGTCATGGATTAATCCCTGACGTCTGTCTTATCATATCGAACAACACTTCAAGCGTCTCAATTTCGAATTAAAAGGCTCCATGGCAGAGAGTTCGGTTCTAAAGGCGTGGAAGACCACAATCCCTTGTCGGTAAGATCAATATTTTTTGGTGTGTATTTTACTACTCAATTGCAAACGCAATACCTGAATTTCATGTGCAAACTGAACAGTGTATTATTGATTTGATTAAGATGCACCTGAATCCCATAATGTGGAGCATGTTTCCTCACTTATCATAAAACTCTTTTGCTCCTCCTCTATCTTGTCTCTTGTAACCAATGCCCTGCAATTTATTTATTTTAATAAACAGGATTTGTGTAACGTGAGCTGTATCTTTCAATGAAGTACATTTTGAAGGTTAGGGTTAAACCTCTTATCAGTTTGTTTTTATAGGGGGTATGCACTTTGCATACAGTTGACAAATGATTTGAAATGCTTGTCTATAGTATATCAATTTGGAAGACAAGTATTTCTTTTGCCTTCTGTCATACTAATGACTTAGATTTGCTCCAAGGGCTATGAAGGTCACATATTTTCTGTTGACCTATAGATAAAAAGTAAATAAAATGAAAAATGTTTTTTTAAAATTAGTGAGGATAGATTTTGTTGCAGGGCTACTCAGGGAACCCCCATGAACTGATTGTGTATTGAGAAAATTCCTTTTGCTGTTTGATATTTTTGCTCATTGTCTGTTTCTGATTTTTGCAGTTACTTTGCCAATGGTATGTGTAGAGAGGGTGACAGATGTCAGTATCTCCACGTTGAAGGCATGTCACACATGTCTGCAGAGGGAGAGCAAATGAAGAATTCAAGCAGTGAACTGTGTGTTGAAGGCAGTCCAGCTAGGGTTGCTAGTACATCAGATGATGAGTCAGACAGTAGTAATACTGCAACTAGACCAAGTGTCAGTGGGAACAAAAATAGTTCCAATAAACCCTCATCTCTAAGTGGTGATACAAGTTCAATAAATGATAGTACCCCTAGAAGTGGTCAAATGAGCCTTGAACCTACTATTTGTCAATACTTTCAACAAGGGTGTTGTATGTTTGGAGATAATTGCCGGAACAAGCATGAAGTAATAGAAAATAATAGTAGTTCTTCAAGTCTGAGCGGATCTGATAATCTGCCTGAAAATAGTCTGAGTAGTACATGTGATGAGGCATCCACATCCGATTCTGATACAAATTTATTGCTTGCCTTGTCTAGTCTTCAACCAACACCGAAAAGCAGTGACTCAGACACAACCAAAGACAGGTAATCACAAAATTATCAATATTCTTTTTATTGAAAAAAAAAAAAAAAAACGTTTTCTGTCAAGAAATAAATAACATTTTATTTTTTACTCTTGGCAGGTGCATGGGTACTAATAAAGGAGTTGAGTCAAGAACAAAGCTAAGAGTTACTGCCCCAGAATTTATACCTGGTAGATTTTCCTGTCCCTCTTCCTCTGAATTGTCCAACGAACTGCTTGACACAACAGAAGGTTTGTAATAATAATCTTTCCTTTATCTTTATTTTCTTGATGACATTATTTTAATACATTGATGTCACTCCAATTCCAGCATCGTCAGCTAAAACATGGGCCCAGATAGTAAATGCTTCTGCAGGGAATAGTGTACCTCCATCACCCTTCACAAGTCTTTGTCCTTATGCTGAAGCAGGTGATTGCCCATATGCAGATGCATGTACCTACCTCCATGGTGATACTTGTGAGTTTTGTGGCAACAAGTGTTTACACCCGACCAATGAAAAACAACGAAAAGCCCACACCGATGTAAGTCTATTTTAATCAGCAGTAGTTTTTGTACTCTCTAGTACTATCTACCCAGTACTTATTGTCATTCTTTACTTTCTCTAGGAGTGTATCAAACAACATGAACGTGAAATGGAATTAGCTTTTGCTGTTGCTCGCTCAAAGGATAAGCAGTGTGGTGTTTGTTTTGAGGTAGTTGTTGATAAAAATCCTGCTAGTGAACAAAGATTTGGTATCTTGCCCAATTGCAACCATTGTTTCTGTCTTGCGTGCATACGCAAGTGGCGTCAAGCAAAGCAATTTGAAAATAAAATTATCAGGTAAACAGTAAAGGTGCTTTTTTTTTGTTTTGATATATTGATTGTTTCTAGCTCTCTTATATTAAATTGGCTCCATTAACTTGTTTGTTCTGTTTGTAGAGCTTGTCCTGAATGCAGGGTTACTTCTGACTTTGTTTGTCCCAGTATGTACTGGGTAGATACAAAAGAAGAAAAGGACAAACTGATTATGGCATACAAAGATGCCCTAAGGTATAAATATTCTTCTCTTATTCGAAGAAACTCATAAGATCAAGCTGTACTTCTTAATGTTAACCTCTTGCATATGTCAACTCTTTAATTTTCTTAGCAACAAGCAATGCAAGTATTTTAAACAAGGACGAGGTAAATGTCCCTTTGGAAACAAGTGCTTCTACCTACATGCCTTAACTGATGGTACTAAGGTTGATACTGGACCACCAATACGACGTCAGCGTCAGAATGCTGATGGAGAGACAGATGTTTTACAGGTAGGTAGCGGTCTGGCTTCAATTTTTATTGAAATTACTTTCATGTTTTTTGCTGTAATGAAGTTAACTTGTTTCCTTCAGATGTTTTTATGGGATTTCCTGGACGAAAGGGATAACCGCTGGCTGCATAGTCTGGATGATTTAGATCTGTTGACTTTTCTCTCAGGATCTGATGACTCTGATACTTCAGATGTAGACATGTTTTGAATAGAAAAGCCAATCATTAACCAGATTATACTTTTTGGCAATTGATTATTTATCAAAACTAAATAGTCGATTTTGATTTCTGACCCTCTTAAAATTATTATGAACAGAAAAAGATTATGAACTGTTGCACTGTGTATAAATCTTGTTCTGTTTTTGACTTCATGTAATGAGGGTCAGGTAATAGTCCTATATTTTAATTCCTGTGATGAATAGCTTATACGAATAAAATTTAATTGCAGAAATATAAACAAATTTGTTCTGTTTTTGTCCTTAAATTTGGTTGCATTGTCGGACACAGGGTTTCTGTAAAGGGTCTCTTGCAACCTTCTGTATTTTATGTTGTAACAAAGATCTGATTATTTCCGTATGAGTGAGACACAATTGTGTCACTTAATCTAATCCTTATGTATGAATAATGCAATCAATAATGGCCATGTTCATGTTATAGTCAGCTTTTAAGTGAGAGTACATAATCATTGTTCACAGTTCATAGTTAATCCTCGCTTTTTTTCTTTTTTTCTGGAGCCTGAGGCAGAAATGACTGAGCTTTACTCAGATTTTTGATTACTGTGATGTGATCCATAGTTGGAGCAATAACTTTGTTTTGTCTATTGGAGTCTGTGATAGTCAAGTTGGTTCTCATCCGCTCCATCTGCTGTATGTTTTGAAACTTGTAAATAGTTTTAAGTAGATATTTATTATTACATTTTGTATTGAAATTGTTACAGAAAAATTAAAAATTGTGGGTGGGATAGGGCGAATGAGACACCATTTCATATTTGTCTAGCTGTAATATTTGCTTTTGCTACCATTGTTTATTTGCTTTGAAGAGTATTTATAGAATGGAAGGTGTTTTCTGAGGGGAAAGTCTATTAGTCTAAAATAAATAAGGGGGATGTAAACATGTTATCCATCAGTTCTTTTGACTAGTTACCCTTCGTTAATAGCTTGTCTAGACTCAACTGATTTCAGTAATATTTTTTGTAAGTGGAAGTAGTTTAAGAATATTTGTTAAAGAAACAAGTGCCCATTTCATAATTCTTCTTATCTATTGACAAAACCTTACAAATTGCACGGTTTAAAATGGGAAGATTGAAGTCTCCTATATCTATGCAAAGCGCTCTCTTGGCTTACAGCCAACAGAAGAAAAAGAGGTGTAAATTGTCTTCTTCCAAGCAGTAACTTTTCATAGGGAATATGTATTTGGGTCAGAGCAAAGGGAGGAAAAATAAATGGTACAGAGCTTGTTTTATTTTATTGGTTTGTAGACAATCACTATTGCAACCAGGAGACTTGATTAAAATACAAAATTTTGCAACCCAGATATCATGAGCATGACTTATTAATTAAAATATTGACCACTTACAAGTGACTGGGGTTAGCTCTGGTCACCACTCATAACAATAAGTAGCATTTAATTGCCAAAATAGACTAATTTTTAATTAAGAACTCTATTTACACATAACAAAAATTACAAAATCCTTGAAGCTTATGATAATAAAGTGGAATATTCCCACAGTTTAAAAACCATAAAAATATTCTTGATTAGCCATCAATAAAAGCTGGCCTACAGCCTCCATATTAGAAAATAAATAACATCTGTACAGATAGCAAATCACTAGCAGACCTTACATGCCACATTCAGACTACTTAAAACACACTTTCATCACTGAAGAGGAATAAGACTGAGAATAAATTACACTACTATCACTTGAAGGAATTTTACGCACCCTTGACTGACACAATTAAAAAGATGTTTTTATGCAAAGCCAAAACCTTCTGAGCACTCATGGATTGCTTTGAGCAAATTCGTGCGTAGCTTGTCATAGGTCTCATAAACTGGCAAATCCAATTGATTGAAACTGAGGGGGAAGAAGGTTGCTGCTTATTAATCTTATCAGATATACATTAAAATATTAAAATTAACATCAAATTATAAGAGAGGGCTTACCAAGTGTGAGCAGAGGGCAGGCGGTCAGTGGAGCGATCATCACGGTGAATTTGGAATTTCTGGACACCATTCATCCCCTCTAGAGCTCCAAATCCTTGCAGTGGCACCTTTGATGTTCCAGTAACAAATTGCAGAAACTTGGCTCTATCTGCCTGGTCCAAAGACCTAAGTGCTCGCCAGAACCATTGGATCTGAAAGACAGAGTGAATCATTTTCATTATGTGATCAAAAAACATTACATGTCACGCAACTGGCTGATTTCTGTTTGAAGAAAACCAACATAAAAAATGTTTTAATGAATTACCTGGAGTGAGGTTGGTTGATACTTGTGATATTCAGTATTTGCCTTCAAGTCTTCAATGTCAACATTTGGTAAGCCAGATATTAGCAATTCTAATTCTTGCTCATTGAAGATGGAAATGAGACGCTTTGGAATTATGTCATAGAAGCCTTCTAAGAAAGCATTGAGTCTGAAATTTAAAATTAGCAAGTATTAAGGAAGGAATAGCAACAAAAGTACAAGACAAGTGTTTTTTTTTGTTTTGTTTTTTAAACATACTGCTTCCTAATTGCCCCAGTCATTTTCATCTGGCATACAAGGCGAATATAATCCATCTTATTCTCCTCTGTTACAGGTATATTTCTGCCATTTGGTATGAGGTCTCTTACTTCAGTTACACCAAACTCTTGAACCTGAGAGTACAAAATATTGTAGTTTCAAACTGTTATAAGCAGAACAATACTGACAATTCATATCTAACATACCTCAGCACTGAAAGTAAGATCATAGCCAAGAGCACTGACGTGGTTTTCCATAAGATAGACCAGTCCTTGGTAAAAGCTATAATCTTCACTTTCCATGTCAGTATATTTTACAAGAATCCCTAAAATGTGTTTATAGAATGATCTTGTGAAGTAGCACTCCAGCAGTTTGTTATCATAGATTGCTTTGGCTGAAAATTTTAAAAAAAGGGGAAAAAATATTGTAGTTGTGAACTCTTTCCATTAATGTTCAGTCATCATGTCATATTTTAATTATTTACCTATTACTCTTCCCACAAATTTGAAGTAGAAAAGGTGATTAGGATTGCAGTGAGATGAAGAATTGATCATGTACGTCACTCGATCACCAGGTGATGTGGTGAACAGGGCATACATAGGGTTGAAAATTTCTCGTGATATGATGACATACCACTCTCTTAGGAGGCCACCGGCATCCTGACCCTCCTCACCTAAACATTAACAGAGCTCAGTCATACAAATGCAAAGAAAACTAGAAAAAGAAAAACGATTCTTGAATTTATCTACCTTCAAATACAATGTAAAATCTATTCTTCCATTCTTCAACTGGCCTGCGTTGTAATTCACGGAAAGAATCTTCGAAGACGTTAGAGCGTCTAACATGCACAGCAAGCTCTTCCCTGCGCAACCCTTCATCCAGGCGTTCAAGTTCAGAACGGAAGTATCGTCTTTTCACATCGAAGTCCAGAATGCGCACATGGTCTACAAGACCGGCAAATGGTCCATCAGCTAGAGGTGCAGTTGATTGGCGAAGTATTTGATTCAATACAGTGCGGTGAGTTTCTGAAGAAAAAAAGAGGGAGGGAGGAGAGGCCAGTTAAACTGATTCCACAAAAGTATGAAAGACAATTAAAAAAACTCATGACAAATCAATTCCTGTTACTCACCAGCAAACTTAAGGAACTTCTGCTGGTCAGGTGAGAGTGCAGGAGCAGAGGGAGCTGTTTCTAGAGCAAGAGCAGCAGGAGAGGTCTCTTCTCCACTAGCATTTGAAGCAGCGTTTCCGGATGACTGTCCTGGTGTCTGAGACTGTGCTTGAGAGCCAAGTCGGGCCGTAGGAGCCTCGGGCACCAAGTCGACGGCAGGGTTCGCTCGATTGCTGGAGCTAGAAGACCTCTCTCTGTCTCTATCTGATGGTGGGGGCGCGTGTACCAAAAAGAAAGCTTCTACAGCTGGTTGGAGCATTAGAACAGCATGATGATCGGGAGTGTCAGCCAGTTGTAAGAGGCAAGTGCTTAGAGTTTCCCAAAGGCTGTCAAGTCTCAACTGTTCACTCAAATTAGGAAGAACAGGCCTTTCTTCGTTTTCAGCATCTTCATCATCATCTCCATCGTCATCATCATCATCTTCTGAATCTAACTCTTCATCCTGAGGAGGAGGCTGCTCACCCGCTGGATCTACATAATCCACAAAGAATATTATTTGATTGATTATTTGAAGTTTACAATACCATTAAAAACATGACCCTGATCAAGAAACATACTTATGAAATGATATTCACTACCATACACCGGGGGGTATGGCTGTTCAAAATCTGCAGGCGGTGCAGCAGGAGGTGATGACGTATCCATGGCATCACCTTCACCAGGCACTTCTGCGACAGCTGGGGTAGCGTCGGTGGCTGGGGCAGCAAGCTGCGAGTTGGAAAGCAACAACAGAGTTGCAGTGGTACTATAAATCCATGGTCTAGCACTCAGGTGGGACTTGTGACTAACCTGGTCGAGGGGTGGGGGAGGAACTTGCTGGATGCGCCTGCTGGCCCGGCTTCCTCGACTTCCCCTGCCGCGACCTACGCGCGGGGTCTCTATTGGAAGCTGAGATTCTGGCACAGATGCTGCACTTCCAGCCGCAACTGCTGGCTGAGCCTGCAGCTGCGGAGCAGCTGGCACCTGGATCTCGGCCGGCTGAGGTGCGGGTGAGGGGGTCACCAATGACTGGTCTGCCATTGATGAGGGGGCTTCAGCAGACGCAGATGCAGGTTCAGCAGCAGACGTAGCGGTTGAACCAGGATTGGAAGTATCCATCCATTCAGCTAGTTTCACCCAAAAAAAGGTAAGAAAAGGGGAATAATCATAATAATAATTTAATTTAAGAAACACAAAGAAGTAACATATGTATTACCAAGGGAACTTTTGACAAACAAAAATAACACAGTAATAATTAAAACTGACCAGATAAACCAGGGCTGTCGGAGGCTGAACCTTGGGTTGGAGGAGGTGCAGAAGGTGCAGTTCCAGCAGGTGCTTGGTGGGACTCTACATCAAAGCGTGTGGTCTTTTTCTTGCTGGCCAATCTCACTGCTTCACGAAGCTGAATAATGACTTTCAGCATACGGAGGAAGAAAGCCTGGCTAGATGTTTTAGAAGTCAAAGGTGCCATGCTTGGCAACTGGAGATCCATGCCACCTTTTAGTTTTGTGGGTGCTGTCACAACTACAGTGTCATTGGTAAATCTGGAAACAAGAGGCAATGGAGTGAAAAACGGTACATGTATAAAATATATGGAGAGTAGGTTGGTGTAAAAGATACTTACCTATCATGAAGAAGGCCTCTTTCTTGACGAGTAGAAGCATTATCGTCTGTGCTTGTGCTGTCTTCTCGAACTCTCTTTTGGTTTAAGGTTGAAAGCTCCTCTATTAATGCAGCAATATGCTCTTGCACAGTGTAGGCCAGTTTCATAGCCCCTTCTAAGAGAAGTCTCAAGATCTAAAACAAAAATTTAAAGAAAATATAACTAAACACACACCCCTAAAAAAAATAAAAAATAAAATAAACTAGAACATAGTTTTTCATACCATTTCTCGCATAGCATCATTATAGCTAGCGAGGTTTAACAGAAGAGCTGTAGTGTCTTCCAACCCCTCTTCTGAGCATGATTTAGAGGTGAGAACTTGAACAGCAAGTCGAACTTGATTTTCAGCCATGGGCTGGGCATTAGGATTTGGATCTGCGAGGCCAAGTGATACAAGGGACAAAAGCCTAAGGAGTTTATCTGTTAATACTGTGGAGCGTTTCACAACTTCACAGTCCAGCATTGGTAACAACTGGCCAAAAGCAGAAGCCTCAAAAGTATTAGGATGGGCAGAATCAGATTCACTATTACGTTCCACTCCTGCACTGCTATTGGACCGAGATAAATTTTTCCCTGTAAAAATAAACAGTTTCCTTAGACTTTGCTGTTTATTGAATATTAATTTTCTTTGTAAAAAGTATATTTGCAGAGGCACACCTTTTCTTGATGAACTTGCGCTGTCCAGTCTCAACAAAAGCTCCCAAAATTCATTTTGATTAGATGTGGAAGCTGATGAGGATGGGCCTGCAGAAGAAGTCGAAGGACCGCTACTAGTTCCTTCGCCAGCAGAACTTGATGCTCCACCCTGGCTGGAGAAGGTTCGACTTCTTGTTTCAACTCCTACCCTCTCTTGTGGAGTTTCTTGATCTTTGGGTCTAGCAGGGAGGAAGTATCCTGGGAAACTCTTTGCTAATGATATCAGCAAATCCAAAGCATGCCTAATAAAGGGAAGAAAATAGTTTTTTTTTGTTTTTTTAAATGAACGATATGAAAGGAGAAAAGACATTGAAAGACAAGAGAAATTTAAAGACCTGCAGACAATTGGAGCAGCTTGTCTATGAACAGTTATGGCAGCTGAATTAGAGCTGCGTTCATAGCCCCTCTTTCCTGAAGGTGGCCTTTGTATATGAAAAATGTTGGCACGACATCCAAGAGCAGCATCAACACTAACATTCAACCATGATGTTCCACCCGGTATTCTTGCCAAGCTTCCAATAGCACTTCCAGTTCCACTGTAATAATGAAACAATTTAGTAACACAATACAAACTACACAATGCAATAAGATAGGATTTAAATAATGCACCTCTTGGAGGCATCAGCAGATTGCTTGGCCTGAGATGCTCGAGTAGTTCTCTTTGACTTGGCAGGTGTTTCAGTTGAAGGTAAAGCTGGATGAATTTCAGCTACTCTTGACTCATTGCTTCTTTCCAAGATAGACAGCAAGGCCTGTGCTCAAAAAAACAATGTATGAAAAATAAGTTTTAAGAATATTTGTAAGTTTTTCAATTCTGTATCCAGCAATTAATTAGACAATATTAATTTTAATCTAAAAGTTATAGTATTTACTCCTGTACCTTAATAATCCAATCTCGAGTCTGATAATGATAGCACAGATTTCTAAACACTCTATGAAGTCGACCTGCATTTAATCTCGGCTCATCTAAGAAGAGGAGCACAAGAAGACAAGTCAAAGCCTCATGGTCAAGAAGTGGCCTTCCCCTGGCACTGAAAAATTAAAGAAGACGTAAAAGCATAAGATGAAAGTTCAGGTACCCTGGGTTCAGAGTTTATAGATAATGAATTCTTGTTAAACAACTTTTACCGAATATTAGTTGATGTCCCTGATGACAACGCCAAGGCAGCCTGTTCTCTGTCAGGCCAGCTTCCAGTCAGCCATCTGCTTTGCTGAGGAACTGTTTGAATAGCATACCTAGTAACTGGGCGGCCTGAACAAATATAAAGAAAATAAATAAACAGATGGACAAACATAGAAATTAACCAAGCAAGTCCAACAGCACAAGTCTCAGAATGGATTAAAGAATTACAGCAAAATTATACAGTTTTTATTATTAAAGGTTGGGTAAGAAGTATCTTGAAGGGAATCAAATCCTGTTTAGAGTAACTAACAAAAACAAAAATATGGTTAGGTACTCACGACTACCTGAAGCAGCCTGGTGGCTACGGAGAATTTGAGACAATGTGCTGGGACCCTGATGTGAGAAGAATCTATCTTGCATATGTCTGTTCCGTGACTCCCATTCGCGTCTCAAGCTCTGTGCTTCGGCTGCTAGGTCCGGAGGCAGCGCAGAAATTTGAGAATCTTCCATGTCGGCTAAGATCTGCAGGATAAAAAAAATTAAAATGAGTGCTTCATATGACATCTTTGGCAAATGAACACATGGTGGGCAGACTCACAGCTTGACGCAGAGCTGGTTGTAAATTCTGGAAAAACGCAGCCGTGTCGACTGGGTCTTCCGGGTTGGCCGTGGCGGCCGCCTGGCGTTGCTGCTCGAGCCGCTGCTGCGACAGCACCTCCTCCTGGATGGCGGGTGGAAGGGCTGCCAGGAACTCGGGGTTCACCTGGGCGATGCCTTGGCCGGCCTGCGCCTGGGTCTCCAGCGTCTGCTGGCGGATGCGCTGCAGGCGCAGCTGCTCCGCTATCACCTCCTCGCGCATGTCCTCCGGGAGGGCGGCCAGGAAGGAGGGGTCCACGCCCTCGGGGAGCTCCGGGACGTTCAAGTCGGCCGCGCCCGCGCCCGCACCCGCCGCCGCGGTGCCCGCAGCCTGAGCCTGAGGCTCCGGCTCGGCAGAGGTGCTCGGCCCGACAGCCAGCGCCTGGGCCTGCGCCACCTCGCCCGCCTGCTCGCTCGTGGTGGCGACCTGCACCTCCTCGCCCAGCGGCAGGGGCGCCTGCTGCTCGGCCGCGCCCAACTCCGCCTCGGGGGAGCGCAGCTCCAGGGCGGTGTCCTCGCCGCCGGGCTTCGGGCTGCCGCCCGCCACGCTCGCCAGGGTGGAGAGCGAGGCCTCCTCCGGCGACGCGGGGGTGTCGGGGATGTCCTCTGTGGCCGTCTCGGCGACCGGCAGGGGCAGAGCAGGCAGAGCCGCGGTGTCGGAGGGAGGAGACGAGGGCGACTCGACGGTCAACGCAGCCTCGGCGCCCGACGGGGGCGGCACCGATTGGGGTGGCACTGTCGGTGGTGGTACGGCCGGAGGCGGCACTGCCGGCGGCCCACCCCACTCCGGGAAGTTCTCAGGAGGAAGCACGCCGGTTGGCATCAAAATGCGAGGGCTCCTGTCCTCGGCGGGCGGCGGCAGCGCGGCGCCTCCGATGTTCGGCGTCAAGTAGTTGGCTAGCGACTCAAGCATACAGTTGGTGGCGTTTTGCCTCTGTTCCCTGGGGAGCAGATTGGGCTGCTCTCTAATGAGCATGTCCAAATCGGGCATGGTCTGGTCCAAATTAGGGTTCTCTGGTAGAGTAGCTGGCATGCTTTGAACGTCCATGCCTTGCTCCTTCCCCGGCTCTGCTTCGCCTTTGGCAACTCGCTTTTTGCGAGCCAACTCTTCCGACTTTTTCTGCTCTTCAACTTGTTTCTTAAGTTTTGACTGACGTTCATGCAATTCTTCATCCCTGTACTTCTTCAAGATACCAACGAGGCTGTGTGCAATAACAAACACAAGGTCTGCAGAGCATTCACTATCAAGGAGTTTTGATTCTTCATTCCACCAATTTAGCGCAGTTGGTGTGTTACTCATTGTGACAGCTAACCCTGGAGTCAACAAATAGCCTGACTGATCGACCAAATCAATGTGTTCCTCTTCTGCAGCCACAATACCAAGACTATGATCCATCAAAACCACACGAGAATCCCGAACAGAATTTGCCAGTGCTTGACCAGCTGCAGCAGCCAAAGGCAGGGTACCTGCAATGGGGCCTAACAGGCGCTGAAGGATTACAGGGGGGTTGGGATTGCGCATGTTGAGCTGAAGATATTGGTAACGTCCCCGCCTGTTATTTCTTTGACCTCTTGTGTTGGAAAGGTTGTTGGATTCATTACTGTGACGTGTATTGAGAAGGGGGTGGATGTGAGCACTAGGTGCCAGACCACCAGCAGCATTATCATTACCATTATTAGCATCCTCAAACAATCCAAATGGCAATGGGAAGGTATTTGTACTCCAGGGTACTAAAGGACCACCAGGGTCTGGATCTGAATACTGAATCATAAGTATGTCTTCATTGTCCCGATCCAAACCAGGAATACGCAAGACTCCCTCATCTGAAGAAAAGAGCTCTAAATTATCAGCTTCATAGCCACCATCATCACCATTTTGTTGTACATCATCGGCATTGTCCCCATCATCGTCGTCATCGTCATCTTCATCATCATCCTCATCTTCATCTCCACTACTACTTGAGGAGCTGCTAGAGCTTGAACTACTTTCGTTTTCATTATCCCCTTGGTCTTCACCTTCTGCTGATTGATTACTACCAGAGTCAGAGCTTTCATCATCAATGTGATCTTCCTGCTCAGTGAACAAAGTATTTCGATGGCAAGAACTCAGAAGCTCCTCATCACGGGCCTCAACATCCATGGCTTCTGTTTGATTAACAAATGCTGAAGATGTGGACCCTTGCCTTTCCCGGCTGACCAGAACATCCATAAGATCATCTAGACAAGGTTCATCTCCCTCCTGTTGTTGCCTACTTTCACTATTTGGCTCCATACTCTCAGTAGCTCCTGAGACATCATGGTCTGTATTGTCAGGATCTTCAGCCGCATCTTCTCCTTGAGCATGAGTTGCACCAGAAGTTGGAGTACCAGGCAAAGCTAGAGGATCTACTTCCAAGGACTGGATTTTAGATCTTGCAAGCTTAAGCAAAGCAGATGCACCCGGTGATGGCTGGGCCATGATTCTGGACAACGTTTCTAATGGTTTCAAAGCAGCATTGACAGTGGATGCTGTGTTGGGACTTGACAAATCCAGGCTATGCACAACACGAGCTAAATCAGTGACTAAACCTCTTCGTAACATAATTCGCACCATGTTATTCACCCCATTTATCTGCTGAGACCTCAAACCTAGAGGGTTCTGAGCAGTAGTATTGTGAGGTGTAGCTGTGCTAGGTGGACAATTTTCTATCATGGTAGAAATTAGAACTGCCAGAGCTTGAATTTGACTACTTTTTTCAGATGATTCTGGCATCTGCAAGGTTCGAGCTAAAGCATTTTTTACCTCCATCACTAGTGTGGTCTGGGCAGTATAGGAATGAGTGCATGAGGCAAGGGCAGCAACAAGCATGCGAACCATGTTGGGGCATTCTCTGTCTGCTTTGTTCTCATGTGCAGGCAGGAGATTATCCAGAAGGAATGCGAGGGCAGAACAGTCTTCAGTAATTAGTTCACTCTGGCCCTGAGTGTAATGGTAATCAGTAATTAACTTAGCAACAGGTGCATAAGACCTCACAGCCTCAGCCAACAACCGAAGAATGCTAGACTTTGGCAACAAAGGAAGACGTTTCTCTTCTTCATGTTGAAGTGGGAAGTTAAGGAGTACGTCTTTGTTCTTCTTTGATTCATCCCCATTGGTTGGCGCAGTACCACTCTGATTTGAATTTGCAGCAGTTGCGGCTCCTTCAGCCAACAAGTCTTGAGGAATCTCTCTAGGAACAAACAGCTGAACCGCTGCAGTTGCCGTGCCTGCATTAAATTGGGAAGCTGATATGTTTCCCTCAGACACTTCTGCTGCCAAAACACTCTGCTGAGGTATGCTATCAGTTTGTTGTTGTTCATCTTGTAACATAGAAACTGGTGTTGAAGGAGGAGTGCTGGTGTCTTCTTTCTTAACTGGTTCCCTTGCGAGAGCATTCAAAAGATCAAAAATAACACTCTGAGACACTTTCTCATGCATTGGTACAGGGGTGTGAGGACCAGTTGGCAGGCATTTTAGTAACAGCCTCGTATCTTCCACATCATCTGAAAAGGATTTAAAAAAATACATATTAAGAGAAAATATAACAATAAAACAGATTTTTTTTTTTTTTAATTACCCTTTTGGAGAGATAGTAAAAACTTACATCTTGGTTTGTGAAGAGAGATGTCCACCCTCAAAAGGCGTTCAGCTGTTGACTTAAAAACCTCAGGATGCCGACAAATAGCAGAAGAACACATTCTAAACATATACATGAGTTCCTTGTAGGTAGCTGGAATAGTTGGTTGGGTCATTGACCTCAAGACTTTTTCCATTGCCAATGATAGAGTGGTTGCCTCTTCCATAACATGTCGAATAATCAAAGTGCAAAGTTGTAAAAATCCATTGAAGGTTGAGTTCTGAGTGAGGTCAAGTAGCATTCTGACACCACCCAATTCAGCAAATATTGTAGCCAACTTAAAATCTCGGGTAAGTCTTAAACAAACTCTCATTGCTGCGTGGAGAGCATCTCTATCCACAGGAATACTTAACAGCTGGACACAAGCTTTGATTATGCTTGCACAGTCATCAAATGACAAATTCTGAATGGGTGTATTTCTTTTGGACTCAAGTTCATTGTTAGCTGCAGGAATGTCACATTCAATTAAATCATCTATTTCCATTTCTAGACCCAGCTCTTCTCTACGGCCACGGACTTCTTCACGATATGTATCCAGCATTGACATGATGACAGGGCGCCGGTTACCACTACCTTCATTAACTTGCATCATGGAACTAAATTGGACCACATAGCGTCTCCTTCCACAGCTGATTCGGGCAACGGGTTCCCCACTCCAATAAGCATCATTGATAATTTTGTTATTAGCGGCAGAATATGGTGTCCACCGCCCACTTGTAGGATCATACCACCTCCAAAGCCTGGTTGAAACCTTGTGCATGGCCTCTTTTCTTTGAGTGGCAAGAGCAACTTTCTCCAAAAGATCTAACATCAGCAAGAGAGGAGCAAGCCATTTTGGAGTTGAAATTTTACCCTCAGCTAAAACTGCTGACCCTTCTTTGAGAAGAGTGAGAAGTGGAACCAAAATACCAGAGCGCTGAACAGCCAAGGCACAAGGAGTACGCATTTCATGCATCATGGGTCCTTCAAAGAGTAAAGTGAAGAGATGGATTCTAACAGCAGCTTTCAAAGCAGCGGATGTTCCATACAGGTGGTTTGCTACCTCTGATCGTGGTCGGTTACTATTGATAGAATTTAAAAGGATTGCCACTTTGTCAGATATTTCATTGGTCATCATATCCAGTAATTCATTACGAAATTGGTCTCCATTACGTTTGGTTATGGTTACTAGGAGATCACAAACTCTGTATACAGTGTCAGGTAGCATATCCAGCAGCTCAAGGCAAGTGGGAAGAGCCATGGTGGTGAAATTATCAATGTCTTTCGTCGAGAGTGGCTCCACTTCCATCTCTTGATCTCTCTCTGGGGTCGGAGTGGCATCAAGACCAGTGTCTCCAAGTGACATGGCAATAGCTCTTAGCATCTGATCATCTTCAGACATTTCAGCATCGATTGCAGCAGATGATGATGCTGACCGTGTATGGGGTGTAGGATGGTTCAGAAGATAATCAGTAGCCTGCTCAAGAGTAGTGCATTGCATCAAAGCTTCTTCGCACAGCTCTCTTGTAAAACCCATATCAAGTAAAGCACGTAAGAAGTCTTGATTTATTTGAGGTCCAGAGGGTTCACCTGGCCTCCTAGTTAAGCCACTGGAACTTGATGCACCATCTGCACCAGCTTCTGTTTTCTTTGCTTCTTCATCTTTCAGTTGCTTCTCTTGCATCAGTTTCTCCCCTCTTAAAATATGACGCAGAATAGCCAACATTGATTCCGACATTCGGGCTCCATAAGTTTTCAATGGTTTTTTACCCCACATCAACATAACTGCATCAAAGGCCATTTTATGAATGTTGCTCAAATACTGATATGGGTCAAATGGTTTCTGAGTGCTTGAAACTTTGTTGATGGCATGGGGTGAATCCAAAATGGCTCTAGGGTTAACCATCTTTTCCAACAAGAGCAGCCAAGAATCAAGGAATTCTCCAGTACCTTCTGGGAGGTCAGGACTTTCCAAGCCTTCTTCTAGAGGAATAGTGAATCCAGCTGACAAGGTCCACCGGAAAGTCCTTTAAAAAAGAAACAAAATATTAAGCTTCATTGGTCGAAACACAAAAATGTTCAAAATCATCAACTGATTACTCACTCAAAGAAGTTTTCTAGACCCCCATAGGCAGCGAAATTTTGTAGCATCAAGTGATAGGGGTACTTTTTCTCATCGAATAACATTGGTGTAGTAAATCCAACAGAGCAAATGAGGAAAGTCAATCGAAGTTTCGGAATTGGCGTCGTTGGTAGCACGCTATAGTTAAGACCTCTAGCAAGAAGAGAGTTAAGAGAAGTGGCTACAGCTCTTGCACATGGGGTTGGTTGAGCAGGAGCATTTTGTCCAGGCTGGGTGCGACGAGGACGAATTGGTGAGCCCACACAAAGCTACATCCCACAAATGACAAAATAAATAGATACAAATACAGAACCATTCAAACAAAGCACAGACCTAAAAGACAAATGACTTTACCTTTACAAGCAGTCCAAATAGCTCAGCCAATGCCCTGCCAAGTCGGGAAGACGCCCCAAGAAGAGGTTTAATATACTTCAGTTGAGTAGGCGTTGTACCACAGCAAGTTGTTCCACGAGAAACTCTGCTTGGACCAGCTGTAGCTGCTGCACCTTCTACTTCCATACTGCTACCAGATTGTTGCTCAGTGGTGCTCAAAGCTTCCATAGCAGAAGTCATACCATTGCTGCCCATGTCGGCAAGGGCAGAGCTTGAGCCATCCAGTTCGTTTGGTGGGCGTAACTTTTCCATGTCTTCTTTTCCGAAGTCAGAGCCAGGTGGAAGAATATCGTCACTACACAGTGCTAGGAGCAAGGTACTTTCCCAAACAAGGGAGACATAGAGCTCAGAGAGAGCCTTCAAAACCTTTAAGCCCAATTCTGATCCCCAGCTTCTTACTGAGATAGCCCTCACATCAGCCTAAATGACAACAAAAACAGAAAAATACGTTAGCAAAATTGAAAAGCAAATCTGAGACCAAATATATAGAAGCACAGTGTTATGCAAGAGAAAAATAATACCTGTCCAGTGCGGCAAACATGAACAAACATTGTAACATATCCATGCGCAGCAGTCATGGCATGGAGAAGTGGAGTAGCAGATGGAGTGCTAAATGCATTTTCAAGTGATGGAGCTCGGACTAGTTCCTGGAGCAGCACAGAGCACAAACCACCCATGGAGCGAGATGTGTAGATAGGTCGAAGGGTGCTGAGTACAAAGCTCAACTGTGTGAGTCCTTGTTGAAGGACATGTGGGTCATGTGCAAGATTCTAAAAAGAAAAGAACAGAAGAAAAAATGAATATAAGTAGAAACAAATATATTAATAATTGTAAATACAGGCTCATGAAAGTGTAAATACCAAAATTGATTTGCAAACAGCTGAGACACTTTGAGCAGCTGTTGTCACTGGATAATCAACAGGTAAATTTGGAAGACCAAGTACTGACAATAGAGGCTCAAGACCATTTTGATTGACGAATTCGCGGCAATGATCATCGGTAGAATTGTTGCTCAGAATAGCATCCACAAATTTCATCTAGACCAAACAAACAATTAAAAAATTAAAAAAATAGAACTTAATTGATACCATGAGTTTAAACAAAGATACAGAATTAGATCAAAGTTAAGTTAATGTGATGTGATCTTACCACATTGATTATGTAGTCAATGAGTGCTATTGGTGTCTTTTCAGTGCTGCTACTGGAAGCTGATGCACTGCTGATGGTTGACGATTCAACAGCGGATTGAGGCTGATGAGATGAGCTAGATGCTTCTTCTTCATCCTCATCATCTTCATCGCTGCTTCCTGTTCCCTCAGTGTTACTACTGCTGCTGCCACTGCCTCCCTGATTGTTAGGAATTGCAGCTGGGGACACCTCCTGCTTATTCTGTGCTCTCCAGCAGACAAACTTTGGGTTGCGGCCTAATTCACATAGCTCTTCAAGCAACTGAATATTGGAAAAGAGAAAAAAGAGGGAAAAAAAGCAGAATCTAGGCTTAGAATTGAGATTGTAAGGATAATTGGCTTCTTCTTTAGCTAAATGTAATATCTAATTTTCACTTCAGAAAGCTGAAAGACAGTGAACTAATTACCTTTACAATGGCAGCCATAGCAGGCTGTTTCAATGTGGGCTGGTGTCTCATTAGCTCATCCATTGTATTTCCTAAACTTGCAGCTGTGTCTCCCATAGGCTCTGAACTACGCCTTCTCCTCATTGCAGCAAGATAAGCTGGTGACAACAGCACTTTGAATATGCGAGGGAATGGTTGACACTTCTGGAATGCTTGAAGACCCCTTGTGTTCAGACAGAGGGCAGAGAACATATTTGGCAAAGAGCCTAGAACTTCTCGAGTAGCTGGGACCTAAGTGACCAGAATGAGTTTAAAAAGAGAAAAAATAAACAAATATTTAGAGAAAAGAAGAAGCTTAAATGAGTACCTCTTTCACCAGGAGAGCATGCAAAACAACATCAGTGAGGCCATTATCTTGGAGGGAGGAGAGTAGAGATGGTTCTTGAAACACATAAACTGTGACAACATCTGTTGCAAGCAGGAAAAGAGAAGGTCCATAATACTCCGCATTGCTGATAATGTGTTTAAGAGAAGATGGTAAAGAGCCCTCCATGACTCTTCGAATACTGTCAGAGAATGCTGGGTCTTCCACTTGAATTGCTTTCTTCAAGAAGTTTAACATAGACTTAAGGAGGGCGGCCCTCTGAGGAAGACAGGTTTTTCCAGTTTTGGCTGCACTATAGTCATAGTTGGGAAAGGAATCTTCTTCTGCTTGCTTTTCCCCTTGATCTGCTTCTTGTTGAGTTTGACTGCCCTCCCCACTTGCAGAGCCAGAGGGGTTCTCCACACTTCCCTGCTCACCCATTGGTGGTGATTCTGTTTCCATCTCCTGACTTAAAAGAGAGAAGAAAATAATAATATTGCAATGCGAAATGTCAGATATTTTTTACAATAAAAATAGGCTATAAGGCTTACTCAAATGTGTCCGGACTTGGTGCAATTTCAGCAAGCCGGGCTTCTTCTTCCATATCATGAGGCTGATGACCTGGTGGAATGATTTCGAAGGGTTGCTCCTGTCTGCAGGTGTTCACTTCCATCTGCAAAGATGTGACTCGTAATTTAGTATATTCTGAGCTTTAAAAAGAATTTTAAAGTCCAAACTTTGAGAAAATACCTCTAGTCTATTGATGAAACTTGTAAGACCTCCATGAGCTTGAAAGGCCTGCATTTCAATGTTGGTAATAAGGTCGATGACTCTGACAGCTCTGGTAACAAACTGTAAAAATTTGGGTTGATTATTAATCCCAGGCAAGTCCAAGTGAAATACATAAGACTCCTAAGAGATAAATCACTCACAGTTATGTGTTCCAGTTCACTACCAGGCCAGTTAATCACTCTAAGCAGTGATTCCATCATTCCACAGCTGACAAGTGCTTCCCCACCTGCCTCATAACTAGCCAAATGATAGAGAAAACTAAATAATGCTGTAGCTAATGGAAGAGGAAATGCAGCAGATTCTGATCCAGTTGATGACCCAGCTTGATTTGATGGAGCTGTAAGCGATGCTATGCAGGTTCGGACTAAAACTGGCAAAAATCCATGGTATGACCCTGCTCCGGTGACATCAATGATCATGTTAAGCCTTGCACCTGGTTTACGGCTAAATCAAGAGAAATGGTCATCAGACAACTTTCAATGTTTGAAATAACAAAGAAGATGGGAAACACTGGAGAACATACTGTGGGAAATTTGGACTTCTATCAAGATGAATAATTGATGTGAGAGTACGAAGGGCTGCTGCTCTTATGTCGACAAGATCTGGTGATGCTATTTCTAGAAGTTCAACTAACTCCTCCATGAGTCCAGGGTAAAGAAGTGAGTGGGAATTGTCGGCGAGAGCATTAGAATAAACTAGAACAGACAGTGCCTGAAGTCGAGCTTGGACACATTGCAGTCTTCTCTGGTAATTAGCAAAGCTATGAGCAAGACGAAGATGCGTGAACAGCACCATCTGCAAAGAATTACATTTTAAAAATTATTATAATAATAATAATAATATTAATAAAAAAAAAATGTCAGCAGTAGGAGAGAAAATTGAAAAAAAACACAAAAAAAAAAAACACAAACCTGCTTATCTTTTGGCACGGCATAGGTTGTAAGAAGTTGATCCATGATTTGTGCAGGTGTTTTTTCCAAAGCATCTATATTGGGTATATGAATAACACTTGTGGGATTGCTTGTGCCTTTTGGTTTAGGTGTGGCTGGTGGATTTGCACCACTTATAGTTGCAGTTGGGGCAGCAGTGGCACCCCCTGAAGTAGTTGTGATGGGCACTTCATCGGCATAAAATTCAAAATGCAGCGTAGTTGCACTGGGAGGGAATTGCTGCAATAGGACAAATTATTGGTGAGATCAAGGAAACAAATGAACCTAAAATCTTATTTGTGAAGAGAAAGGTCACAATCAAGAAACTTACTGATATTGGATGGTCTTTACAACAGTCTGCTAGCCCAAAACCATTATCCCGACCACCCCAACTCTGCAAACAAATAATACAGAAATGAATGCACACAACACATAAATACAAAAATTTCAATTAAAAAAAAAAAAAAAAAAAAAAAAAAAAACAGGAGTTGGTGGAGAGATCAATTGCACACACCTCTGCTAAATGAGTTAAACGGCTTAATAGAGCTTGACGTTTATCACCATCAAGTCGAGTGATGAAATTGCTTCTTTTACTGAACATATATAAAAGATTTAGAACTCCAAGCACAACATGCATATCACAGGATGATAGTAATGCCACCAAACGCTCCATTGAATTATAAAGATGTCTTGAAAATGAATGCTCTATGAGCAGAGTGGTGAAATGCAAAACCCATAACAGCAACTCTTTTAACTGCAATAAAAATAAATTCATTAGATTACCATCCAGAGCAAAAATATCTACTGGTAAATTTTAGAATACATGAACTACAGACCTCAGACTTATGTGGGAGATCACAAGCTAATGTCCAGGTGTTCTCACCCGCCCTCATGGCGGCGTCTTCCAGTATTCCATCACAAATATCTAATATATCAATCCAATGAAAAAGTTCACATTTTCCAAAGGTCCATGAGTCAATGCGTTTTAGCTCCTCTAGCAACTCAGCTGAGGAGCAACTACGAAGTTTCTCTATTAAAGCCTGGCATTCTATTGGCTGTAAGAAATAAAGAATTTTGTTAGATTAGATTAACATCCATAAGTAATTGTGTTCACAAGAACATAATATACATACCACTTCAGAAGTGCTTTTTTTCAATCGACTCCTATCTATCTTCATGATTGTGGGGTTATGTTTTTAACACACTCTGAGATTGGACATTAATATAAGTAACTGCACCTGTAATGAAGAAAGTTACAGATTTATCATACACACAGGCATTTGCAAAGCAAAAAATTAGGAAAGTAACAAAAATTTGCCACTGAAATAATGAGTTGACATCCACACTAACAGGCCTTAGATTAAATGTGTCATGATACTTGTGTCACAATATTATGAGCACAAATAACCAACAAAGAAACTTAAAACTGAAATAGCAGGATAAAAATGAAGTTCTAGCAGCCTTGGAAGGAAAAATACGATATCACACCAAATGTTTTGAGGAAATTACAGTCATTGGTAAGAAAATGACACTTTAAGGGGAAGGTAAATCTGGGGAATAAGTTGAAAAAGTGATAAGGATATATTTTCTATATCTTAGTTTCAATAAAATAAAGACAAATTCCTGAAAAACTGATAAAATACAGCAGAGCTATGTTAAAAACTGACAGAAATTAGAAATAATCACCACTACAGTGTCAAACAGGCCCTGTAAAAAACAGAGCTCAGGCTCAAAGACAATGTGGATAACCCGTAAAACAACTGACTAAGTTTGACTCTAGTGCAGAATCTGACTCACAAATTATGCTACAATGTCATTTTAATAAAAGTTTTCAACAGAAGCCTATTATTTACGCAGAGAACCACGTTTTTGACCTCTCTAAAGGGACAAGCCAATGACACCAAAACAACTCGTCAGATGGATCTTCAGACCAACCTTTCAAACCGATTAAGGCTCCCTCGAAATTTCTTCGGAAGTGAAATTCTGTGTGAAATTGCCGGTTAAAGGAATGAATGGGACGCAGAACTTCAAGAGACAAGAGTCATGGTGAAACGTCTGTTCTGATCCGCCATATTTGTCACTCAAACAAAAGGCCGCAACTGAGCGTTGAAGCAAAGATTTCTACTGAGAAGGAGGACTTCTCGAGGGGAATCTGTCTGACCGGTATTTCGTAAGTTGGGTCATTACCTTCATTTTCCGCTTTTGGCCCTTTGGTTATGCTAATATCACTAATATCAACACTTTGGTCGCAACCTTCTCACGGCTAAAACGCTCTTTACAATACTGTATATAGATGTCAGCACTGTACGAAACAAACAAATGACTACACAATGCGCGAACTGTTGAGTAGCGGCTTGATTCGGACCTCGTACGCTTTCAAATGTATCACAAATTTCGTTGAGTGTTCAAGCGCTTCTAGTGCTGCTAGCACTAAATATTATTTTTGAAAAATATCTTATATTGTTTTTGTCGGTACATCAGGCTCTCGTGTCTCACGTCACTCCCCGCGCTTGTGTTTTCATTTATGAGAATTAACGTATATGACAATCTCGGCACGCTTAAAACACTTAGAACATCAGAACCCAAGGCTGAAAATTCTATGTCACTACGAAATGTATCAATTTACAGATTTTTCTCATAAAAATAGATGGCTCTGTACTACACGACAATGTAGGAAATATTTCTTCAATTATCAATTACCATTCCGAACTGTTTGAAAGGGGGCGCGCGTTCTGAGATCTGAGAGAACAGGATATGCAGGTTCACCTTTCATTTGTTTTCTCGGTATTATGTTGTGGGCATTTGCAGGCTTTGCAGGTGCTGCTCTCTAGCGGCCCATGAATGGAATCTATCAGACCTCTCAACTAGCTCTTCGTGAACCTGTTCGTGTTGTTTCGAATATTTTCCACTTATTTAACGCAAGATTTTAATGTCATATTTGCGAGCGGACGCTCCAAGTGATTTCCTGTGTTGTGTGTCAGTTTGAACTTTTGGGAAGCTGTGCTGTGCTCTTTTTCCTTCGTCAATTCGTATTGTGTGACGTTGACGTACATCTCTAGAGGAAGGAATTCCTGGAAGAGTGGAGCCCCAACCAACGAATTGGAATAGTTAAAGTGAACTTGATTGAACATTTCAACTCCTCTCACTCACTCTTGTCTCGATATTGAACCGTGACGAAGCTATCTCGCAGCCCAGCTCGGTGGTGAGTACAAAACGTCTGTAATGTGTTTGGGTCTTGGCTACTGTGTCCGCTGTGTGTATGTTAATATTGTTTGGTACCCATTTGCCTCTACGCTATTTTAGAAGGCAATTCAAAAAATTTAACAGTGGCATGGTTGGTGAACTTCTGCACGTTCACAGTATGTGGCATGACTGTCAGGTACATCCTTTTGTCGTCAATTTGCGTCGCGTAACTTTCCAACCTAAAGACCTAACCTAACCCTGTCCACATTACCAATTTAGATACTCACACTTTTGGCTGTGTTCCTCTCTGCTTCATTGCCAATTTTTATCATTCGAGTGAAATTTAATATTTAAACAATTTTCTATTTTGTTGTAATTTTGAAAGATATGAAAATATGTTTTAACACACCTGTCTTTCAAGCAACAGGTGGTTGACCCACTATAGAGGATTTATTTATCATTTGTCAGTGTTTTTATTTTTAGTTTAATCCTCTGAAGTATGAGCTATTTTTATTTATTCTGAACGTGGGCCTTCCACCCCACAACACACTCCAACTACATCTTCACCGCCTGTAGAAATTCAATGCGAGCATATTTTCATCAGATTGTTTTCTTGAGATAATTTAGTTGTGTTTGCAAAATTATTTATGAACAGAGTTTTCTTAATTTCTGTGCTTTATTTACATTTTTAGAATATCAACATTGTTTAAAAGTAGAGGACATGCAGCACCTCTCTGGATTCCGGATTCCCCAAACCAAAGCCGATGTTGATTTGATTCATAAATGTATGAAGTTAAGTCATGAAGTGTTGAGCTTTGAAGATAGTTCATCTTTACTCAAAGTTGCATGAATACCTCATTTCCCATTGACTTTTTTTTTTTGTCTTCCCTTATTTTGCATTCGAAAAGGGTCTGGTTGTTTAAAAACGGACACTAAACTGACGATTCTCGCATCACCTACCATGTCACCCTTTTTCTTTTAAATGTTGGCGGAGTACAGCGCCCAGCGCCTCCCTCCGCGCGCCGCGCGTTACGCACAGGGGCAGGACCGGCAGGGCAGGACAGGACGGCGGTGCTAACCGGCTGCAGCAGCGACCGACCAGCCCTGCGCCTGCCTGCGCCCCTGTCTCCCTCGCTCGTTGTTTATTTGCTTTATTGTGTTGGCACTCCTGATTTGCATTCCCTTCTTCTGTTGCTCCTCTTGCCTTGCAGCGGCCTGGTCTGGCCGGCTGCCTGGCACTCCTGGGAGGCTGCCTCCCTCCCCCTCCATCTTTCGCGTTTCCCGCTGTCCTCTTCTCCGGTACATTTCTCTTGTCCTTCCCTCTCCCTCTCTCCTTCGTCTTCCCCAGGATGCGTCCGGCCGTGCGTCTTGGAGCACCAGGGGCAGGGCAGGGGCAGCGCACGGATGGCCGGGGAGAAGGGAGGGGGGGGGGGGAGACAGGAGGACACGGCGAACAAAACAAGAAAGGCAAGCAACAGATAGCGGCAGCCAAGATCGGCCAACCCGGCCGGCCGTGCTGGGTAGAGAGGCATCTGCAGGACCTCTGTCGTGTCGCTACCCCCTGTTCTGTTGCCCTTGCTGGGCGTGTCTGCGTAGAATGCGCTGCTGCCAGCTGCCCCCCGCTGCCGCGTCGCGACGCACCTAAAGAATGGGGTATTGACGGAGTCAACTGATGGGGCGTGCGTGATAGGCCGGCCCGCCGAGCCGAGCCGAGCCGTCACGTCGGGCGTGCAGTGCGCCGAGGCCCGGCCGGCCGGCCGGAGCCGCGCCCGCCGGGCTGGAGGGAGGTGCATCAGTCCCAGCCCATCCTAGCAATGACAGGGTGGCTACAAGTCAGGGAAGTGTTAGGGGGAAATGCTCATTGTTATTGAAAATTTTTTCAATCCACTGCATTTGCCAGTTTATCTTACAACGCAGATTTTTCACTCTCTTTTTTTTCGACCCCTTAAATTATTGGGTTCATGTCAGGGAATAATACAATTTTGTCAGTGAAATTTCAGGGCATTTGACTTTCCAGATTATGTGGCCACCCTGAATGAGACCGTGACTTGGTCCTTGTAAACTAGTTGAAGTCTGGGGGCGCACTCAGCCTCGGCCACCCCTACAGCCCTACAGTCCCTACAGTTAAGAACTCGCACACACCCGCGCTGCTCAGGCGCGGTTTTAAGTCGAGCTGACGGGAGGGGCGGATCGGCTGACCGGGGGGTGGGGGGTGGGGTGGGCGAATTGCCTATAACCTGGGTTTTTGTACCTCAAATTGCCTTCTTACAGGCGGATTTTGGGGCTGACCGGATCGCCCCTGGCGCCTGGCGCTGCTGCTGGCTGCAGTCCACCTTGCCTTATCTGCGGGCCGACACCTGCTGAGCCGCGCGACGCCGCGCGGCGCGTGAGATACGGGAGCCACCTCCTCCTCTCCTCTCCTCTCCTCCCCTCCCCTCCCCTCTCCCCCCTCCCCTCCCCTCCCCTCTAGTGCGGTGCCCGCGGTGCCTTGGCTCGCGCCCCGCATCGCTTCACCTCTGACTTGGCTGCACGGAGACGGGACTGGCTTGCCGTCTGATTCCGAAGATCGCTCTCGTATCTCCGTCCTCGTCGCGCTCCTGGCAGTGCCCAATGCTGGGGGGTGGCAAGGCCCCATGAGTGCGAGAGAGAGGGACTGCGGGCTACAACACTACACACCGCGGCCGGCGGCGATACGAGGCTCGGTCCGGCTGCTAAACGTCACAAGCCGCTCGCAGATCGCATTGCTCATCGGCCGGGCCGGACGTCTCTCTCGCTCTCTCTCTCTCTCTCTCTCTCTCTCTCTCTCTCTCTCTCTCTCTCTCTCTCTCTCTCTCTCTCTCCCTCTCTCTCTCTCTCTCTCTCGCTCCGCTCTTCTTCTTCATCCCCCTCCTCGGAGCGCGGCGGCGGCGCGGCGCCCTTGCCCGTCTCGTTTTTCTCCTGCTTTTTAAAACAGGAGCGACGGCCGCCGCGCGTTGCGGACCTTTTTCTCTCCGCCCCGCCCCGCCCCGCCCCGCCCCGCCCCGCCCCGCCCCGCCAATAATGGACAATCCCTTATACTCACTCGGGACGGGTCGGAGACGAGTGATGGATACGCCCTGATTTACTTGCAGCCGATCCGGGTTTGTTCGATCGTGTGTAGGTTTTGCTTGCAAGCTGGAGAGGGGGCTGGAGGCAGGCTGTCGGGTATGTGTCCTGTTTGCGGCTGACGCATTGCACGGATCGGGGAAGGCGCGGGGAGGGGGGGGGGAGAAGGGTTGTTTAGCAGTTTTATTGCACGTGTCGCCTGGAGGATCATGTTACCCACTCACAATTACGAGCACGGAGTTTTTCAGCACACTACGAAGCTTGAAACTTTTCAGTTAGCGTGCGGGTGTTTGCCGTCGAGTGTGTTTGTGTGTTTGAGAGAGGGAGAGAGAGAGAGAGAGAGAGGGAGAGAGGGAGGGAGGGAGGGACGGATTGAAGCGGTGGTGGGAAGTTGATTAGGGAAACAAGCTCGACAGCGTGTGGTGCCGAGTCCCAAAAAACGAAAACAAAATATATATATATAAATATATATATATATATATATATATATATATATATATATATATATATATATATATATATATATATATATATATAAAAAAAAAAAAAAATGAAAAACACTGTACCTCGCCCACATACAGAAACTCTGCTATCGATCTGCACTTCACACAATGTTGATCGCAGCACCGTATCGCATTTTTTTTTTTAAACCGGATGAAAATAAAAAGTTTGGATTGAAGGCCCGGGAGCCGCGAGCCACGTTTCGGACCCGTTAAGATGCCCCACAATGAATGGGTGGCGAGGGACCAGGGAATCTTGGTGATGAGATTGCGTTCCGCTTAATGAAGCTGTATACATGCAATAGTGGTGGAATCATAATACCTCGCAAGTCTTGCCGGCATGGGTGGGGTGTTCCCTTCTGTAATGCTCTGTTCACCCGATAGATGTACGAACCTGCGCTCTTCAACCGTACCACGTCGACTGTGTACCTCGCGAAGAATATTCCCTTCTCTCGATGGCTTCCCCTCCCCGGCCCCTTGCTCTGCGCTGCTGGCTGTGGGGGACCGACAGGGGCCCTTGGCTTGGCGGCCCTTCGCAGACCACGACCAACGCACCTTACACGAGCAAAGCGACGCGACGGCGAACGAACGTCGTCAGCCGGCTGAATAGCAATGCGCGGTGCTCCCCCTCCACTTGTGGAGCTCCGCGATCACTCAGCCCCTTTTGCTCATTGTCCGTCCTCTCTGCTGCGGTACCTCGCCTCTCGCAGCGCCGCGTCCTCGGTGTCTCGTTAGAATTAGAGACGTTTGTTTCCTCTTCTCGGGGCCTGTCCGTCCGCCCCGTCCCGTCTCGTGTGTCGTGCAGCCGTCCGACTCCGAAGATCGCTCTTTGTCGCACTCGGGGCCCCTACCACCACCCCCAAACATAGGACACCACCATAGGTGCGACAAGGACGGCGGTAGGAAGGAGGGTGATGGGGCACCCCTTGCGGCGGTGCAGCGCATGTGGCACACGGACCGTCACCAAAGGGCGCGCGGGAGGAGGAGAGAGGGGCGCTTATTTAGGGAACGTTTTTCCAGGAGCTGATGGGCGATTCTGCCGCGGAGAGGAAGTGAGCGATACAAGGCGTGGGGCGCGGGGCGCGGGGCCGCCTTATGAATGGCGGCCGAGTGGAGGAGAAGAGCGCGGCGCGGCGCTCTTCCGAGGATATATGCGCCAGTGCGACGCAAACACACGTGCTGGCTCCCGAGAACGTTTGAGCGGTGGGCCGCGGCCGTGCTCTGGAAATCCAAGTGCACGAATGTCGCACACTTGTAGGTGTGCGAGGGATTCATTCGTACACTTGGCCACTCAAACGTGTGAATATCTTAGGAAAATTCACTCGTTTAAGTGGCCAAGTGCACGAATGAATCCCCGCACACCTACAAGTGTGCGACATTCACACACTTGGGTTTCCAGTGTGCGGATTCCTCCTCTCTGCTCCTCCGTCCCATCCGCGTCCGGCTCGCTAGCGCGCAGGGCGCAGGGCAGCAGTATTCCGCTCTGTCTCTCTCGCACTCATGCAGTATGCCGTACGGGTGCGAGTGAGACGGAGTGCTCTTCGGAATAAGTCGGCAGGCATCAGCTCCCACCATAAGCGGCACCGAAACTTAAATGTAATGACGGGACCACAACTAAAGCGAGGGGCTGGGCTGGGCGAGCCGTCGGCCATGAGGCTTCCAAACACCTTAGCGCCGCCGGTTCCATGCCCCAAAAAGATCTAATAAAAAAAAAGAAAAACAAGGAAAAGAAAATATAACCGCCCCACTTTTAATTTCATTCAATTAAACTGTCTTTTTTTCTCTTTCTTTTCCTCTTGTTGGTATTGATTATTATGGGGCACGGGCTAATGGGCATGGGCGGGCATGAAGTGCTCCTTGTTACTCCCAGAGGAATTCCCTCCATACTCTCCTTCTCTTTAACTTTGCATCCGTTGCGTGACGAAAGTGCACTGGTGTAACAAAGGTTTAGTTCTATGCAGCACCAGATGCATACCTCCTAATTGATAATACTTATACACTATGTCATGCATACGTAGCTCTAACTAAACATGAGCTGAGGTATAGTTTTCAGACATTTTGAAAGTGTTTAGCTGACTTTACATTTGGGTTAGCATCGTATCCCTTGGCTTTCACATCGTAGCCTCATCCAAATGCATATTTCTTTACATCACGAATTGCTTACTTTGTCATTTGTATAGTTCTTACTGTACACCATATCGTGAATAGAAGTTCAAATTAAACACCATGATGTATAAAAACTATACTTTTGTTTTACCAGTGTGAAACAATAACGGTAAAACAGTGAAAAGTGCTGTAAATGTTAAATGTTGAAAGGCTTATCTTATGCGTTTGCTATGTGTGAGAGACCGTTTCGTTGTGCGTCTCTGTCATCGTGCTCTTCTTTGAATGTCGCTTCATATTAATTTCGTGGACACCAGCGAGCGGCGGTATCTCACGGGTAATCTGCCTTTCTCTCGAAATGTTTTCCCTGGACTTGCGCGCCCCGCTGCTGCCACCTGCAGGCACACGTCGCGACCCCTTGGCGCGCAGAGCCAACAATTACTAACAGATGATACGAATGTCTCAGCCTGCTTGTACTGTCATACAGCGAACAGCCTGTAGAGAGCAGCGCAGCCAGCAGAGAGCAACCGTCAGAGCGAGCAGCCTGTGTGGCATGATATTATGCTGGGGGGAAATTTCGCGCTACTACTCTACGCCACTTCTCGGGCCGCTGGTTTTTATATTTTATTCTTTCTGCCAGCATTTGCATTCGTGTTTGCTGTCGAAGAGGAGGAGGATGAGGGGGCGCTCGCGGTACAGGAGGATCGATGGGGCGCTCCGACGTGCGGGTTTTATTTCATTGTTGACAATCATTTCTCCGTTCGACCGACATGCGACGCAACACCTTGAACTACAACATTACGTACGCACATTTCTCTCCCCGCTCCGCCTTTCTCTCTCTCTCCCTCTCTCGCTCTCTCCTCTCGACACCTCTCTCTCTCTCTCTATCTCTCGCCGTAATGACGATCTCGATTAAGATGCATAAGCGCAGAGAGCCGCCCGGCCGGGCCGGCCGCGCCACGAGTGAATCGTCATCGGGACAAAACTATGGCAAGTCATCGGGGACGCCTCGGCGCTGCGCCCGGCGCGGCGGGGCTGAGCGGGGACGCGACGGCCCTGGAACAACAGTGTCGCCCTCCGAGACCACCCGGGGGAATAATGCTCTTGGGTTCCATCAAATAGTATTTTTGCTTTCAGACTTTTGGGAAGGCTTGCATGCTATGTTCATTGACCAGCAAATTTCAAAGCAAACTATAAATTTAATGTTTCGTCTTGTTTCAATCTCAAACATTCGTCGCTACACTTTAAAAATTTATTGTAAAAGAATAATAATCTAGAAACAAATTTACTGGCCTCGCTGTTAAGTCAGTAAGCAGATTTTTCGTGTAGTGTGATGAAAAATGTAGTAGATAAACCAGAAAAATCGCGACACAACAGATCAAGTTTTTAAACTCACGGAATTCTTTTGTAAATGAACATGAATGAAAAGTGAACAAAATTAACGATGTTTCCCGTTAATTTACGACATGTTTTTTAAAATATATATATAGTGTATACTGGCTGCTTTATCCGAATAAGGTGAGAAAGAGTTTTCTTACTTCCGGCCGCAAATATCGAAACGAGAAACAGGATGAAAACTTGTGCGGTTCTCTCGCGCCGCGCCGCGGCAAGTTTATAAGGCGGAAGCCAGCCAGGCAGGCCAGCCTAAGCCCTGCTGGGTCGGGTGTCGGGTCGGGTCGGGTCGGTGCGCGCGCGGACACACCGCAGTAAGTTTTAATCTTTGGTCCACTCTCTAATGTGCGCTTTACTGCAACGGCGGCGCAGTGCGCGGTATGCGCTGTGCGCGCGGGCATCCAGCTTGGGATGGGGATTCTGTGCTTCAACAACAACAACAACAACAAAACAAACACAGAAAAAGGGTGTGTTTTTTCGGAGGGCGGAGGGAAAAAGACAACAAAAAACTTCGGTGCTCCCTTCGGTCCGCGCAACGGTATGTCGCAACCTATTCGTTTGGCACGCAGTGCGTGGTGTTCGCAATTTTGAAGAAAAAAAAAAAGAATACTGATCTAAAGTTAAACAAAATTGTACTCTAAAAAAAATAAACGCCCACCTTGTTGGAATGTGGGGGGAAAAGGAGCTATCTGGCTATCTGTCGTGTTGTGTGAGCCGTGGCCGCATCAGATTGTCAAATTGTATCCAACTTGATATTATTATTATTAGGTAAAATGAAAAAATGTCAATGGCTTCGCCCCTTAAATTTTGTATCTCGTGATTGAAAGAATAATGATTCACCTACACAAGTTGCTCGCCAATCTTTGCATGCAAAAACGCTCTAGTACCGGAATGTTGGCCACCCTTTGGGCGAGACTATTTTCACCCCTCGCTGCGGTCCGCCGTTGGGAAAATGATAATCTTCTTATTTTGAAACTTTATTGCGATTCAGAAAATTTTGTGGTCGAAGCTAAATAATGAACGAAACGCCGCGTACTCAGATATTGAACGCCCCGCAGGCGCAGGTCAACGTGACACACTTTTAGCAGCTGAGCTTTACACGGTTATAACGCGCTTCTACCTTGCTAGGTCATTAAGCTAATGCCATTTTGAACACTGCTGCTGGTACGGTGTAGTTTTAGCCTGGGCTCAAGGCTCGAGGCACATCGTGGAAGTAGGCAACAATGGGGCCGACGGCAGAGTGGTGGGGTGGGGGGTGGGGGGGGGGGGGTGCGCACAGCGTGCTGGCAGGCTGGCAGGGGCGGGCACGCAGGCTGGCGAGCACGCCTCGACAAGGTGATATCGCCTTACGCTCTGTACACATGCCATACTCGCTGCGTATAGAAGTACAAGCCGGCTGATACGTCAGGTTACGTTCAGAAATTGTTATTTAAGTTTAGGCTACCTGCACGAGAATGCGTCATCTGCCAAATAAAAACGATGTGTCCATCCTCTAAATCTCTTAAAAAGAATTGTTTCGTGTAATAGAAGGAATTTTGCGCAACCGTAAAATACAGGAAATTTCCTTGAACTACAAAATATTTTTTTTGTATATTATTACAAATATTTTCTTTCCTTTGTATTACAAAGAAAATTTGGCTTTGTATTACGTTTATTTGCACAGAATTCTTTGAAGTACAAGAGTTTTCTTTGTAAGAATTTAAGAGTGCATCACTCGGCTTGAGAGCGTAGACGTTTACCGATTACCAGTGATTACCAACAGTTTTCCGTAAAATTTTCGACGAAACTTTTAAATTTTGTAAATTCTTGCTCTATAATTGAAAACACAAAACAGCATGAAGAACAAAGAAAAGCATAATTTTTGGGATGTGATAACCATTAATAATCGGACAAACTGTACACAACTCTCGGCTAAAAGTCAATGTTTAGGAAACTTTTTGTTTGAGTGGCGGATGCCGGTTCATGCTCAGCGTCCTCCTCCCACTCTCCTCGCACGCCCTTTCTCCCTCCCTCCCTCTCTCTCTCTCCCTCTCTCACTCCCACCATCCCTCTTGCGCCTTTCCTTCCCGCGCTGCTGCTGCTGTCTTCCGGGGAAACGGTTAGATTCGATTTAAGAAAAATCCCGCACACAATGACAAACCGTCTTACATTTCCTGGAAATCTAGAGGAGGAGGAGAGCGCAGGGCCCCTGAACTGTGGTGGCGGCGATGGGAACTTAAACACCGCGCGTGTTTACACAATAAAACGCCGTGCCCGTTAATCTCATGATTGGGGGCGTTCTGTCCTCCTCGCCACGCCTCCGTCCTCACGGTCCTCACGACGACGCCCCGTGTAGTAAAGTCATATTAACGCCGCGCCCGCTCCAGTCATCCTCCTGATGTCGTCCCGTCCCGAGTATGACGCGGCGGCGCGATTCTTGTCGTGTGTTCGATAACGCCCGCCGCGCCCCCAGTGTTTTTATTCTCTTCTAAACCGCCACCTTCTTCTCGTTCCTCTCCTTCTCTTCTCGGACCAGAATAATGCTTTGGAGAGGCCGTGGCGGGCCGGCGCGGCTGTATGACAGGGGCGTAATATAGAGACGTGCGCACGATAAGCCCCCCTACGGTATTTGTCGATGCTATCGTGGCGCGGCGTGGCGAGGCGTTTCTGTGCAGGCACCTCTTGTAATTGTGTGTGTGTGTCTGTGAGTGTGAGAGAGAGGAAGAGAGAGAGCGATAGAGAGAGAGAGAGAGAGATCACGCTCGTGCGTTACGTGGATATACACGGTGACAGTGACACGACAGCAACGTGTGGAATCCATCGCCGACTGCTTCGTGTCACCTATATAACAAAGCGCGAAAGCGATGGTTGCGTCACGTGCACCAATAATATGCGGCGGGCGCAGTGTGTTAAATCGCTTGCCTTATTCCCTCCCTCCCTCTCTCTGTCTCCCCGCGTGTTCAAAGCGTAATGAAGACGCGCATCGTCATCATTTCCTCTTATGGGGTTTTGCCGCCTTTTGTTTGCTCAACAGCCTTGCTATGTGTGCACCCAAAGGGGTCCATAACTCTGGTAATCACGTGTGCTTTGTGCGGTGATCACTGGTGGTCACATACTACAAATGCCCAATTTTTAAAATTCGGTATTTATTTTATTTACGGGTATTCCCTTATGAAAATATGCTGTATAGACGTTCATTTCAAAGTTGAGTCTGAAATTTTACTGAGAGCCGTCGACTGTGTGCGTACGCTACTGAACCGAGTGGTGGACTTTTCGTGTTCGCCTCATATTTGGTTGAATATAAAGTGTAGCCAGCACCACATATTCCACAAACAATTTAATACTATTCCAAACAGTCCTGGTAGATTCGGCCGGATCATGACAATTTACTAAATAAATCCAGTCATGACAACTCAATGAAGAAAAAAAAACAAAAACAACAACAACAACTAAAGCTGTCCAATTCATGTCAATATTCGTGAAATTTTTACGAATTTGTACGTACAGCCAATATAGAAGTCGGTTTCGCGCCGGGATTGCTACTGTGCCCTGCGAACATTGTGTTGGCTTGTGCGCGGTGCGCGCGTGGGCGGAAGGAGAGAGAGAGAGAGAGAGAGAGAGAGAGAGAGAGAGAGAGAGAGATCCGTCACATCCCTTCCCCATTGCCAGTCGCAAACTCTGGGACAGAACGAGGAACTGTTTGTGGACGGGGCCAAGCCGAGCCGGGCAAGTAGCGACGCTCCCGTGGGTCGATGCGAAAGCCGTAGATCATAACTCTGGAATTATTGTGTTGTACCCAACTAAAAATAAAAATAAATAAATAAATAAATAAATAATAATAATAAAACAGAAAAGAAAAACAAAATATTTAAGGATTCAAAAAGTCACACTAAAATTCCAATATGTTGTCCCCCCCCGGTGTCTAGTCATGATAAGAGTGCTCTGACCGAGCAAACCCCTACAAATTCCGCTGGGAACAGTCGGACTGGCGCCAGAATCGCCGTAATGGAATTGAGGCTGTGAGTGCGCGCGCGCCTGTGCCTGTGTGTGTGAGAGAGAGAGGGAGAGAAAGGGGGAGAAAGAGTTTGACACAGTGTGTGAGTGAGACGTCTGTCCTCGCACGCGCGCTTGCGTTCCTACATGGAGCCGGAGAGATGAGCTCTCCGCTTTCTCTATGTCGGAAGCTGCTGCTGCTGTGCGATGGAGCAGTCAGTGCCAATCACTCTGGAGCAAAACGCTGTGTCTGTGTAGTGATCTGTATGAGAGAGAGTAAGGAAACAGGTGGAGAGAGAGAGAGGGAGAGAGGCATCTTTCGGTAATGGTTCGATGGACACAATACGTGCCGTGAGATTGATTGCTCGGCAATGATGACGCTTAAATAATCTGATCTCAGCTTATCGCTTCTCGGCCGCTCTGTCTGGTCACGACAGTACCGCGGGGCGTAGGAATGGGGGGAGGGGGGGGGGCAATGCCCCCCCCCCTCCCTGGTGCCCCGAAGGGGCGCCAAATTCGCCCCGCCAGGGCGCCGAAACCTGTCCAAATGAGGCCGTAAAGTGCGCCCTGGCCGCATTTTGGCGTTATTGGAGGCACGTTTTGGCACCCTGGCAGGTATTCCTGCGCCCTACAGACCCAAATATTTTCTTTGCTCACTTCGCTCGCAATATTTTTCGACACAAACTGATGCGAAACTAGCTACAAGGCCATCTTTTTTGCGCTTGCGTTTGTTTAATCCTATTCAGTTTCCTTATATTATTACCATTTCTACATTTTTTCTGAATAAGTGATTTTTTAAGGAAGAAGGGGCAAAAGTCTTCTGAGGGTTGCCCCCCCCCCCTCCCCGCTCCTACGAGGAGAAGTGCGCCGCATATCTCCTAGTTTGGGAGAGCAGAGGCTGCGCTGTGTCTGCGGGGGCTTCTGGTGTCGTGTCTGAGTCACTGCTCTCCCCGTCGATGTTTTGTGGCGGCGACATCGTGGCGATATCACACCGCCACCGACCGCCCGGGGCGCTCTGCTCTGCTCCGACACCGGCAGGGCCCCGCCCCGCCCCGCCCCGCCCCGCCCCACCCCGCCACGCCTCTTAGGCGTTATAATAATGCCGTGTGCCCCTCCTCCTACATCGCTTCTCGCGTTTCCACTCCAGATTGAGCTAACGGAAACGACCGTATTGCCGCTTCCCTAAATGTATCTGTGCATCCGTTTCTGATATATTGATTTTCTAATTGAACACACAGAGGCGCCTGAAGCGAGGGGTGTAAAGGCTTTTACCTGACAATGTGTTCGCCTCTAATGAGGCGTGGGAGAGGGGGGGGGGGGCGAGGAGGCTTAAGCCTCGCTCTCCCCTGGAGTGTGGGTGATAGTGATTTAATAAGCGCTACATGTTTTGACGGCGTGCTTGACAGACCTGAGACCTGGTTATGGTTAGTAATTGTTATTTTCAATCACTCTTTATTCCCTCCTTTGTCGTGTCGTTATAGACATTCGTTTATGGATTTGTCACGGACCACTTCAGTTGGCCGGTGCATTGCCTGGGTTGGATATCAAATCAATTACACCCCCCCACCCCTTTTCTCTGTTTGGGTTATGATTGAGTTTTGTGGTAAGAGACCGTCCCGCGTCTCGCTGCACGCGGGTTCGCATTGACGTTGCCAGTCAACCACCTGCCCCACCCTGAAGCGGGAGGGGAGGCCCGGTTTCGACAACCATTCAACTCCATGTATTGATGTACATAACGTGCTCTGGTTGGCGCACTGGTGCGGTTGGGCCTTTTGTTCCAGTGGTTGGCCTATCTGCTGCCTACACTCTTCCAGCGAAATTGCATTCATACTTCTGTCACCCTCCCCTGGCGTTTTGTTCAGCTCCCTCCGTTACTTCCGTCACCTTGTTTCTGTTACGCAACACACCTCTCTATCTGGGCTGGAGTATGGTAATGAAAGGGGCTCAACTACTGTCGTGTATCGCTTCAAAACGCAGAGTTTTTGCACACACTCGGTTTTTTAAAATTCCCGTTTTATGGCTTTATGCGAAGTAGGTTTTATGAGTTTCATTTCTCTGACGAATTTTGATGTGATATACAGACAAGAAATACAAGTTGATGGCACAGTATATAGGACCACGAGATTGCGCAAGTTTCCCTTTCATAAGGCGAAAAGGGTGGCCAAATATAACTTCAAAAGACCGCAGACAATTGCTTGAGACGGTTTGGGGAGGCCTGCGGTGCTTATGATAACTCCTATTTATATCCCTCGGCGCCAGCGGCGTAACGCAGCCTCTTTCTGTTTGCACAGCATAACCGCCCCGCCCCCGTGTTACATTGTTACATCCGCGTCTTGATGTGGCCTCGCCAGCGTTGACACTTTTTGTGCCCTTCCCTGCAGTGGGGCGCTACCATACAATCTCCGTGTCACCTTTTAAAGTTCGCTAATAAACAGCATTTGATGCTGAGCAGTGGCTTCTGGGTACTCTCCTCGGCTCTGCTCTACGCGCCACGGCCCGCCACTTCTTCAGGTCGCGGACAATTCGGTTTTCCAGGAACATGGGCGAGGAGAGGGCAGCGCGTGGCGCTCAAGGGACTGCCCGCCCCCCCTCCCCCCTTCCGCCTGTGTGCTGCACTTTATTCCGGAACGTTAACCCTCTTGCAGTGCGGCTGAGCGGGAATGCATATTTTCCTCCACAATTTTATTGACGAATTGCCATGTGAGTGAGTATTGTCGGTGGGTGGGAGCGGGAAGCGGCTAACAGTCTCTCCGCAGCTCTTTCCTTTTTATTTTGTTATCGTCATTCTATTTCCGCTCGCAGCATAACTGCCCAACTTTTTCGTAATCAGAAGTGTTTCTATTATTGTCCGTTTGCACGCGTCACGTAAGCTGTATAGGGTGCGGACGGCACGGGGTGGGCGGCGCGGCCGGGAAGGGTAAGAGGGGCGTTGATTAGGCAGAGCTGGCGGGTCAGCGTACCCCGCCCCACCCCCCGTCGCGTCCTACTATCCCCTTCGCGACGCCTTTGCTCGGCCAATCAATCACCCCCAGGTCTCTCGGATGAGTGATAGTGGTGGAGCACGCACCCCGCGCCGCGCTATGCGGCGCTCGGCGTCCGGCGGCGTTGCGTCGCGAAGAGGGGAATGGGTGCAGCGGCAAGTGCAGCGGCAAGTCCAGCGCACAAACGAAGGGTCGGTAAAAATTGCTTCGCCTCAGCGAAGTCAACTGTGGACGGAACCGCATGGAGCTACCCCCGTCTTCTCAGCAGTGCAATCATCTGAGCTGTATTCGAAAATGCTAAAATTTCAAAGTTTTTACTGTCAAAAAATATCTGCAAGAAGAAATTCATTTCATTACTTACAAGTATTTTTTTTCTGAAAAATTGCTGGGTTAGTTCAAGTTTGACAAATTTTCCAACTTCTGCAGGCAGGCGAAGAAGCTTACATTTTTACCATTTTCTCTCCTCTAATTTAAAGTGTTCTCTCCCTCTTTTTTTTCTTTTTCTTTTTTTCCCTTTCTCAATTCTTCCCTGTAATGGACTTAGTTCTAAGTTGTTCTCCTGTTGCTTGCTACTGCTGGAGGGACGGTGGTGTGTGCCTGTGGACCTAGCGTGTTAGGAGCCTTCGGTGCCGTTGCCGGTGCCGGCTCGGGCTCGGCAGGGAGTTGGAGTTGGTGAGAGCGCTGCTGGCTGGTGGAGCTTTGCCCGGCTTTGCCTCGCTGCGCCCCGACGCGAGTGGCGCTGGCGCTGTTTCCCGGGCGGTAGCCGTGCGCCATGCGCCGTGCGCCGTGTAGCGAGTGACAGTTGGGTAGACTGTCACTCCGCGTCACGGGCTGGCTGGAGCGCGCGCAAAAGGAATTTGTGAAGTAATGAAAAGGTTTTGCTAGGTGCAGACTGATTCAGAGGCCCTACTTGTCCTCGGCTTCTGTGGTGGTGCTCTTTTTTATTTTTTTTTTGGACGAGGCCACACACGCATGAGGGAAGGTGACATGCGGGAGGCCAGAGTTTTGAGGTGTTTACCGAGCCGTGTTTATGTACAGCTCGGCACTGCATGGCGTCGGCCCGGAGGAACGAGACTAGGGGAAGTAAAACACTCGAAAAAGACGAGCGCCCCCCCCCCCCCCCCACCGGCCGGGGCGCGCGAGGCGCGGCGGTCTCGAAATATGGACGCACATACTGGGGTTGGGCGGAGCTCCGCTAGCGGAAGTAGCCGCGCGCCGGGAGCGTCGGATGCGCTGCTGCACGGAAAAAATTACAATTGTTATGATGATCGACCCGACTCTGTTTGATGGACGAAATTTGATTATAGCTGGTATCGAAATCCAATACCGAAGAACAGAATCCGACAGAGGATTGTTTTCACGACCAGAGAATGGCTCGATAAGGACGCAGTAACTGAATGTGGCTGTTTTGACTTTGTTCTCATCGCACTGGTGTCCGCTTGTCACAACCACACTTATGTGCAGCGCGTTTCCTTTTCGAACTTCATCGAAATCCGGACACCTTGAAGGTGAAGGGGGTAGGTTTAGCTTAGACAGGCGCGTACCCAGGATTTCGGTTTGGAGGAGGTAAAAAAAATATGTTTCTACATATAAAAATAGTGTAATTATTGTGTATAAAACATGTCCTAAATTTAAAAAATCAACCCTCCAAGGCGCGGTGCCAATTTTCCGTCCGATTCTCTGTCGACAGAGGTAAAAAATATTCCTCTGCAGGGCCTTTTTCGGGGGGGGGGGGGGAGGGTCATGACCCCCATGACCTCCCTCTGGGTACGCGCCTGCCCTTAGAGTCGATCAGCCCTCTCCTGGGTGGTTCAAAAAGCAGGAAATTGGAATTTTTGGACCGGCGTTTTGTCTATGTCGCTCTATATAGCCTGCCGTCTGCCCGCGCGCGCACGCACACGCGAGGAAGGCGCCCTGCCCTTCTGCCGCGAGGGTTCCGGGGGATGTCGGGTCGGGACATGACCCGTTTGTCGTCAGGCCCTTGCTCAGCCCCGCGGCTACCACTTTTCTTCCCCCGAATAATGCAGGCAAACTCGCGAGCGCTCAGCGCGCGCGCGTGCACCCAGATCCTGCGCTCGCTCCGTTCACATTTGGTGACGAGGCACGACTAAAACTTCCAGGAAAAGTCCCAAAATGACGTTTCTCGGTAGTGTATGGCCGACGCGTTATTTTGTTCCAATCGTGGAAGTAGGACAGAAGTATTCCGTCCGCTACTCTGAGGGATGAGCAGTACGTAATCCATTTCCTTGGCCGTGAGGCATGACACGTTACGTGACCGGCTCGTTGTCGTATTGCCACCCATTTGTCGCTTTTCTTTTTCTCTCTCTCTATTTTTCTGCTGAGCGGTATGAGAATGTTAGTAGCACGTGATGACACACGTGACTCAAGGCTTTCATTTTCTTCACCCCCCCCCCTTTCCTTCTTTTCCTCCCTACCTTTTTTTTGTCGTGTTGCATGGCTGCTACCCTCGCCCCCCCGAACCCTATTTTATTTTTATGATTTCCCGGAAACAGTCGTTGGTCGCTATGGCTGCTGCTCTGCTGGGTCCGTTGATGGCTGGCTTTTTGCGTGCATGTTGATGGATGTGATTGGGGGCTCTTAATTGGGGTGTTCGCACCCACGCTTAAATGGCGTTTACCACCCCCCATCGGACGGCATCTGGACCTGCCCTGCCAATGCCAAAGTTTGTCGACCCGTCTGAATCCCATCATATCCCATCATATACCCCCCCCACCCACCCCCGAAAATCACGGCCGCTGCAGTCTGAATGTCAATGTTATATATATACGTGTATGTCGTGCTTTTATTTTATTTTCCAATCCTTTGCTGGCTGGTCATAACGCCAGCAGGCTCTGCGACGTGCGCTGCCTATGGCGGTCGTCCTCGGCAAAGCAGCAGATGACAACATAGCCCGTCTTGTCACTGGGAGATGGACGTCCATGTCCTCGGGCTGCTCAGACTATCGTGGCGTGGCGCGCACCTCGGTGCCTTTAAACGCACGCGCGCGCGCGCACACACACACATACACACACACACACACACACACACACGCGCGCGCGGCGCACCCTCTTGGTCTCTTTGCCCTGCTGTCCCGTCCGCCTGTCCTCGGCGCGCAGTCAGTTGCGTGAGCTCGGCGTCGTTTGTTTTCTGCTTCTTCCATACTTATTGGACGGCGTTGCGCGCCGGTCTTGTTGCAAATACGGTTCGAGCGGAGCTCAGCCGGGCTCTGCGGGACCGGACCGGTGATCCGAGCCGGGCCGGGGCCGGAGGACACGCATACCCGCTGAGCGGAGGCCCGGAGGCGCGCGCCGGGCCGGAGCCAAGGCTCCAGGAGGCTTGAACTATAAATAACTTGCTCCAGCCCGCTGCACGGTATCTCTCCCTGAAGACAAGGCTACGTAAAATTTCATCTTGCTTTTCTCGTAAGTGAAAAGTGCGCGGGGCGATGCGGGGCGGGGCGGGATGGTCCTCCCCGTGCCGGTGGTGCCTACGTGGTGCCCGCCTGTCCGCAAGGTGCGATCGTCGGGGTGGCTCGCGCTTCTCTTCACTCGCCCCGTCCCCGGGCCCCGGGGCCCGGGTGCCCCCCCGGGGGGCCACTATACTGATATCCTGGCTCGCCCCCGCCTCGGTAGGGTTCTACTTGGCCAGGCCCGCGCCGGACGGGGTATCGTGGCTTTACCCCCGGGGCTACAACGTAATATCCGCCCCTCGCGGTGCCGCTCGGCGTTGCCCCGCCGCGCCCCGCCGCGCCCCGCCGCGCCCCGCCGCGCCCCGCCGCGCCTCACCCCTCCCCAACCCACCCCCGCCCCGGGACGGGAAGAAGGCAAGTCTCCATTCAGCGAGTGCTGGAGAATCTCGGAGAATCCTGAAGACCTGAAAAACTCAGGAAAGGTCTGGTAAATTTCAGATAAGTGAGGGAAAACCTGAGTTATTCTACTTGCGCCTTAAACCTCGTCGTTTATTGCTCATAGCCCCTTGGTCGCCGCTCTAACTTATATACCCTCAAAACTAAGAAACAATGCCTCCCCGCCGAAAACTATACAAAGAGTCAGCACAAAATGGACCAAGAGTAGCATGAAAATCGTCCAGTCCAGAAGTCACGGAAAAACTGCTAAGAAAAACTTGTGCCAACTTGTGCGGGTTCAGTCTATCGTACTTTGTAAGCCAGTCGCGAGTGCGGCGAGCGGGCAGGCTCTGTTGCCGAGGGCGGGGCGGGGCGAGAACGGGAGGGGCACTGCCAGCGTAAGTCCGGACCCAATCCCTCGCAGAGCTGAGCAGAAACACCCTGGGCGCAACAGGTCGAGCGTGGCTGGCCACGCCACGCCACGCCACCGCCCCGTCGTCCCGCCCCGCCCCGCCCCGCCGTGCCGAGTGAGCAGGCCGCAGAGAGTGCGGGACGGGGCGGGGCGGGGCCGGGCGGGGGGCAGTACAGGGGTCGGGGCTGCTGTGCCGAGCTGCTGCTGGGTGTTTTCGTCTCTCTGTCTTCGTCGCACTCACCGGGCACGACAGTTGGAGCAAGAGAGAGGAACCTACCAACCTACACACACACCGCCGGCGGGTGTGGCTTTAAAACTGAGGGGTTAGATCGGCAGCGCAGCCCTACAAGCCCTTTTAGCCGAGGAGGAAACAACTCTGAATTTTGGTGTGCACGTTTTGTGAATTTTCGTGAATTTTTGTGTATGTGTACATGCATTCTACTTTAATTCTTGTGAATTTTCCTCATTTTTTTCGGAATATTTCCTAAATTTTCCTGAATCTTTGTGAATTTTTCTGAATTTTCCTGAATTACGAGGCGTACGGTACACCGTGTACCAAAATTTCAGAGTTGTTTCCCCCTCGTTTTTAGCGCTATTCACCGCCCAAACTGAACTGCAGAATGCGGCAGAATGCCTGCTGTCCACTATTAAAAGGTTTCGTCATTTTACAACATGTTTTGTGACAGTTAATTCATGTTGTGTTTATGACAAATGATCCGTTTATGTGACAACATACATGTGGATTTTTTTTTGTCTTTACTGCATGATAAGAAAATTGTCTGCCTATGACTATTTTGTTGTCTGATATTTGACAAAACATCTATCTTTTGACAAGAAAATTATCAAAATCGATTGATTTTAGAAGAATTTACAGTCATTGGCTAATGACCAATAATTTTCAAGCTTTTTTCAAACAAATTTATCCCGTTCCACTTTTATCCGGACGATAATTGTCAAATGACAGTAAAAACTTTTACAGTGTCAAAGAAAACGTATTCCGCCTCACTGATAAACAAAGTGTTGAACCCTTCAACTCTTAAAAGTGTTCAAATACCATTTCAACACCTAAAAGTGTTCAACTCGATATTTGTGCGCTTAAAAGTGTCGTTCTGTTTCTTTTAGCTGCTTTTAGCCAATCAGATGTACATAAATGTTAGGTAGGAGTTGTGGATGAGTGATAAGATCCATGTATGATGCGAAAAAGGAAAAAAAGTCAAGGGAATGGGGATGTCAACAACCAAGGCCTGTCCTGAAGTATTTGATAAGTCGAGGCTCTACGGCCGACAACGCCTACTGAACCGCAAACCTATGAACCACGACAAAGGTTATTTACTTAAAGCAGTTATCCAAATGTGGTTAGTATTTGGTCCACACTTCGAGTTTCTATGATTTAGGGCTCTCAAGGCAGATATCGCCACCTCAACCGCAACCCGCCCTGCTTATTTGCTGTTCGACAATACATGAGACAAAAATGAATGTTCTTAAAACTTGGGTTTTAATCAGTTAGAGCATCTCATCTTTCGTAATTTTGGGCATCGTACAACAAATTACTAAAACTTTAATATAATCTCTAAAACCGTGAAATAATCATAAAGTGGAAACTTTGCCATAGCCTTAAGCTTCGGCTTTACGCACAGACGGAAACACCTGTCCTAACGTAACAAAACAGTAGATAGCGCGGGAAACGAGAGCTCAGCCCTGAGTGTTAACTTTACCTAGTTTAATATATTGGCGTACGTAAATGAAACCGCAGTTGGCGGGCGCGCTGTGGACGGACGGTCGGTCGTGCTACACACCTTAGGCGATCGGCCCTTTTCATACCCCACAAGTCGGGCAGGACCGGGCCGAGTCGCCCAGGTTTGAGGCGTGAGTTTGCTGTTAAATTTATCGACCCCTTCCACCGCATGTGTGTGTGTATGTGTATGTGTGTGTTTAAAGGAGAACTGGACCCGGGTGGGGCTTGGCGGGGCGTAGCACAACATGCGTCTCCCCGCCTCGGGCCCAGGCAGGGCCCAGGCCTCTGCACCACCTGTTGTCAACCGATAGGCCCGGCCCGGCCACTACCGAGTGTTTGTCAGCCTCTCTCGCTCCGCTGGCGTGTTTCAGTTCCCTCCCTCTCTCTCTCTCCCTACCCGCCTTATCTAATGGCCAGCCGGTGCGGCAGGACGGGGCCGGGGCCCGGCCGGCGAGGACGTCTCGTTCGGGTCATCCAGGTGGAATACGGTGATTGGGGGGACGGGGGACGATAGGGCTCGGTCGAGGTGACTTGTTGCTTGAGCGAGCAGCTCGGCAAGACGCGGCTGGAAATATCGCCGCTCGGGGTAGACTTCAAAGTATGTGGAGCATTTGTAGAAGCACTCCGGTAAGCGCCTGCCAAACGTTCACCGCATTGCATCGGCCAAACATATGGATTATGGATGGATCCCCCACCTCAGCTGCTGCGCACCTTGCGTTCTAGTTTTTCTGACGAACACGTTAAGTGTCAGACTCAATGTCTGCCCAAAATTATTATTTTTTCCCCTCTCATTTAGCCTGACATTGGTTAGGACGGTGGCGTGACACTACTTTTTTCTGCCTGTCACGACCGGCCTTGACATGCGCGGTGTCTGGGGACGCCTAAGAAAACAAGACACGTATGGTTTGGTTTTGGGTTTCGCGCCGTGTTTATGTTGGCCGAACTGCGGGTGTGCGCGAGTGCAACGGCAGGGCTGCCAACGTCGCGCTCGCCAAAAACCTATCGTCAGTCACTGACTTGGAAAGAGCAAGGATGGATTTGACGATAGAGGACCAACTAATTGTTGAGTATTCCGGGAAGAAAAGCAGTTATCGCCTCCGTGAAAACGAGCGGCCGTGTTGAAAAGTACCTCCCGGGCCGGGCCGGGCCGGGGCGCGCGTGGTGCGGGGTCATGTGGGACAGGCCTCTCATGCTCGATAAGTCCATATCTCGACTCGTTGCGCTGTAGCTGCCGCCGCTGCCGTGTTGCCTCCGCTGGAATTTTTTTTTCCCTCTTCTTTTTTTCCCCCCCGAGGCTTCGGTACGACTGTCTGTCTCGTCCGCCGGGCGCAGCATCCACCGGTTGCAATACAATCTCATCGAAAAGTAAATGTTATCCCTGCGTCGTGTTCTCCCAGCCCGGCCCCTGCCTCGTCTCACCTCGCACCGCGCCCCGCCTCGAGCAGGTGGCACAGTAGGCGGTACGGCTCGGCTCGGCTCGGCTCCCAGCACACCATCATACGTGTGAAGCACAAAGTCACACAGCACGGCGCGGAGCCGCCCAGAGTGTCATCCTCGCCATTCATAGAGAGCAAGGAAAGCGCATTTACAGTTTGTTACTCAACGAGATTTCTACCTTGTGGTGACGAGCAGTACAGTGCGTCCGCCAGTCTCGCGAGCCTTTCTTCCGACTGCATGCATGCGTTTGTTTGCGTTTGCGACGCGGCGCCGTGCGAGTAGGCAACCCTCCCGCACGCATGCCAGGCGGTACAGCGTGAGCGCGCGTCAGCCTTGAACCCTGATGTACCGGGTGTAGCAAAACAGGGAACAGCTGCCTTCCAAAGGGGAAAACACTTTGAATTTTAGTGTACACAATTTCACTTGAATTTTACCTACTTTTATTGTGATTTTTTTTTCTTAATTTTTCTGAAATCTTGTAATTTTCTCTGAATTTTCCTGGCTAGGTGTACAAAAATTTCAGATTTGTTTCCCCCTCGTTGCCTCCCCTCGCGAGCCGTTAGGCGCCATATCGCTCGAAGGGTATAGGCAGATCAGCAACACTGTTACCCGATTTCTGTATGGGGGAACTGCCATATTCTCTGATTAATTTTTTTTTTAAATGTGTTTTTCTCCGCACTGGTACTATTTTTCGAACAGTTTCGCAGCTTCCCATATCTTGACTCCCTCCGATCCTTTGAAATGTGGTACTTCAGTTCAATCGGTGACGATTTCAGAACATTGTTTTCCAATAGCTATGTCCGTTTTGTTTTTCTTTCACCTTCTTCCTCTTCAAAAAATTTGAAAGTTGACCGTAAATTTCCATCTTCAGCGGAGGTGGTATGCAGCTATGAGATGTCGACGATCTAAATATCGCGATATTTAGCGCTAAGTGAATGTGCCCCTCCTCCTTGTCAGCCGTCCGGAAGTAGAGTGCCTACCAGAGTCAGAGCCGTGCTTCCCTTTGCGCTTTGATTTGGCCCGGCCCGCCCCGCCCCGCCCCGCCCCGCCCCGCCCCGCCCCGCCCCGCCCCGCCCCGCCCCGCCCCGCCCCGCCCCGCCCCCTGCTTTCGCATGTGGCCGCCAGGCTGCCTGCCATCTGAACTGCAAGCGCTGCTCGCCGCTGCTGTGCTGTTGCTGCGGCTGGCAGGAGATAGTAGCGGGGGAAATGTGGATGTGAATGTTGCGTACCAAAACTCCGGCTCGAGTGAAACATCAAACGACTGTCGGCGTGGCGTGGCGTGGCGCGGCGGTGCGCGGCTCAGGTACTGAACAGCACTGCGGCTGCGGTCGCTCTGTCAGGCCTGTGTGCAGAAGCGATTCGATTTTAGACCCGAAACAGAGTCGTCATCGGCCTCCCCGCGCTCTAGTCCACTCCCCCCCCCCCCCCACACACGCTCCCCTCCCGCCTACATGCTGTAATGTACACACACTGAGCAACGCAGTGCCACGGATTCGGTTGAAACAGACCCGAATTCGGTGGTCGCGTCCGAACGCCAAGGGAATGCATCAGAAAGTGCTGATAGAATCGGTTCCAGATTGAGTCGCCCTATGCCAGAGGCCTGCATCCTGCATCGGCGGCGCGGCGGGGTGGTCGCTCGTAGGAAAGAAACTTGCGGTGTGTGCCTTCAAAGAAATGTGCTTAAAAAATGATGTAAGCGTGTTACCGTACACAATGCACAGGTTTGGTGAGCCGGGGTCTCCGAAGGATCGAAAATTGTAAACGTGTAAATAGCTGACCCCATTACGTCGCTCTGCGTTCAGGACACACACGCAGGGCCGAACCCGCCACACCCCGCCTCAGGCGCTAGAGCACGCTCCGGCCGGCTTTTATAAATTGACCGTTTTTCGGGGGGTGGGGTGGGGGGTCGAATGAAGCCAGGTTGGATAGGGCAGCAGCAGCAGCACGTTTTTATTGAAGGTAAAGTTTTGATTACAAGTGACAGCGCAGACTAGATCCGCTCTGCAGCCTGCGGTTAGAGAGGGCTGCCCCACATACTGTTTTTATTCAATGCCTGAAAAGCTTCGGCTCTGCTCTCGGCCTGGCCACAGGCCCTTTATCTTTGTTCGCCGGTCTGTGGAATATACTGCCGCCGCACCAAGAAAAAAAAATCGTGAATTTTATCTGCCTCACTTTTGCTACTCAAAATGTCGCACGGCGGGCTAGCTATCAACAACGCTGCCGCGCCGCAAGCTATCACCATAAAAACCAAAGATGCGAAAGAAATTAACAATCATAAAAAAAAAAACCATTTTAGGAAATTCTGGTACGCTCGAAGTTAATTCATATTTTGGTTTCATAAAATACTTTCGCGGATGGTCTATGTACATGATCAACAAAGTTTTTACCTTTTTGGTTTAGTAACTCAGTATGTTTGATCATACAGTGTTTGATCATAGTGTCATTAGTTTAAGTCACGTGACAAATTTCATCCTTGTAGATCAAACGACTTAGAAATTAGCTTAATTTTCAGTAAAGACATGTCCGATCAGCTTGATTTTTGAACTGTAGGCCCATTGTGCAATGATCATTCGAACACTGTATTTACATTTTCACTCCAACGTTTTCTTCTAGTTTTTAGTTTTTGAACTACTGTGCATGAGTTGAATCAACAGGTCCGCCCCTTCCCAGCCACGCCTCTCTTCCCCGGCGCGCCGAGGCACCGAGCCCACCGAGCCTCTCCAACAATCGCGACCCGGCTCGGCACAGGGTGCTCGGCTCGCAATTACCATAGAAACTCAGGATGCAAATTGATTTTATGCAAAATCGTATAGACAGCTTGACTTCAGACGTATATCAAAAATTTTCTAATTTTTCGTTGTACCAGGTGGCTGACGGACGCCGTGCACTTTTTGTACTATGCAACCCGCCCGCACCGCTCCATCCGGGACTGCATACCCATCAGGCGCCGGGGACCGGCTCCAAGCCTGGACGCTCCGCTCCGGCACTGATGTTGCAGCCATCGTCCCGAAAGGGCCCTCTCGCGGTTCGCGCGGTCTACGGCGGGGCGTTACCGGGGGGGAGGTTCACGGTTTCTCGGGAGTAACCCGCGAGTCCGCCGGGAGAGCTCGCGGTCTGCGAGTCGCTCCGTGGGAGTATCTCGCGAACCGCGGATCCTCCGCGGGGGAAGGTCGAGGTCCGCGGATCCTTCTCGTGGGTTGCTAGCAGTCCGCGAAGGACCCACAGAGGATCCGCGGTACGCGAGATTCCTGAGCGGCAGGACGCGCGGACCGCGAGCTTTCCCGGCGGGCTCGCGGGTTACGCTCGCGAAACCGCGAACCTCCCCCCTGTAACGCCCTACCGTAGACCGCGCGAACCGCGAGAGGGCCCTTTCGGGGCGTTCGCTGCAACAACAGAGGCGGAGCGGAGCGTCCGCGCTTGGAGCCGGTCCCCAGCGCCTGATGGGTATGCAGTCCCGGATGGAGCGGTGCGGGCGGGTTGCATAGTACAAAAAGTGCACGGCGTCCGTCAGCCACCTGGTATTTTTCATAGTAATTTGGTGTGAATCGGCACGACAGGATCGGCTGCGCCCATAAGGGGCCATCGTCAAGAATAAAATAATAAACTCACGGGCGAGAGCAATAGGCTCCCCTATCGGGGGCCTAAAAAATTGCTGCGATCTATGTGAATATAAGCGGCACGTATAGATGCAAAATATCTTTATGCGGCTGAACAGATGGCTTTTCATAAAGAGTGATTAGTTCCATATCTGTTCACTTCTGTGTTGTACATGTTGTACATGAGTTGCAGCTCCAAAAATTACTTCTGCTAATGTAGTCAATATTTACCGGCATGGTTAAGTTTTCTTTTTCCTATCTGAGAGCGGCGACGTACTAAAAAGTAGTGGACTAGCGCCCCTCCTCCCCCCCACCCCACAGCTGTTTCTTTTGTGGCTCTGCTGTGTGCATGCTTGCCTCAGTGCGTGCGTCTGTAAATGTGCTGCACTTGCGGTAATCTCTTTTTTGGCAAAAGCCGCGCGGGCCTGCTGTGGCAGCAGACTGGAGGCCTGATGCGTGCGAGGCAAGCCGGCCTGCCCTGCCCAGTCTGCATCCAACTGACAGCTCCTGCTCCATGCCCCGGGCCCCGGGCCGGGGCGGGCCAGGAGTCGGCAATGGCATGGGCACCCTCGTCGCCACCCACTGTGGCCTGCCTGAGCTATGGACAGCTATGGCTCCCGCCGGCCTATAGGCGGGGCAGGGCTAGAGTACAGAGGCCGCCCAGCCGCACGCTGTTGCGAACATCAATGCATCTCTTTCTTTTCGTGTTCTCGGCTCTCCTCCTGCCGGCCCGGCCCGGCAAGAGCCCGCTACTGCTACCCGACGGGCTTTAGCAAGGGGTTCCGTGCCGAACACTCCACCGCTACCGCCGCCACCACCACCACCACCACCTCCTCCTCCTCCTCTAGCGCTCCCCCCCCCCCTCCCACTCTTGCACGCCTCTACCTGTTTCTGCTCACGCGCTATCATCACTATAAATATATCAGTTTACGCGAGAATAAAGACACTACAGATACTGGCGGATACTCGGTAGAAAGTTGCGATAGTCCACGATCATAAAATCAAGGAATAACCAATGGTGCTCGTCGGTATTCGCGGCTCCTCTCCTGTTCTGTCGAAACTTACCACTAAAGAAAAATAAATAATTTGGTTACGCATTTTTTTCAGCCTCCATGATAAAAAAAATCGTATTCTTTCGGATACAAAAATAAATTTTTAACACGGTGTACGGTGATAAAGTCAGTCTAACATGTGTTCAAATTATGTTCAAGTTGAACTTTCAACTGCATACATATTCCATATTATCGAAATTTGTAGTCGGATTACAGAAAATAATAAAATTATTACAAAATTTTTTAACGGTACTAGAATCTTGTATTATACACAAGTTTTCATTTCATACTACAAGATTATGTATCACCGATACAAATTTCTACATCGCAGTGCCTGAAAATAGAAACTGTGACAAACTTGATTCTTTTTTTTTATTTTTTTATTATTTTTTTTTTTAAAAAGTGATCGTGTATTAATTGTGTAATTGTAGGGGACCTTTCATATTTTCACTAGAAAGCATTTTCAAGTCAAGTACTCTTCTCCGCTGTCCCCCCGCCCTGCCAGTTCACTGCAAATGACCACTTCCCGTTTCGAAGAATGGATGGACTATGAGCGTGATTGTCTTTCCGTTGACCGTATCACCGCCATTGTGACAGAAGCCCCTCGGGCCCGCGCGCTACGCCCCCCGCTCCTCCCCCCGCCCCACTCCCCGCTCCGCCCCCCGCTCCGCCCCCCGCTCCGCCCCCCGCTCCGCGCTCCGCCTCCCGCTCTGCCGAAGTCGCCCTGTTTCATCGACACTGTTTACCTACAGATTTTTCTTTTCACACTTTTTTAACTCCGACGCGTAGATGATGTAAACACGCTGTCCCCAATACTTCGTAGAAGTCTTTTTCAATCGACAGACATTTCCTCAGCTGTATCCTTCGAACCGTAGAATTTCTTACCTTTTCGTCACTTGCAGCCGAAAAATACGTATGCATACGTACATATATCTAATGGTAAATGTATCTAGAAAGTTGAATTCGAGGTAGTTCATGTTTTACGGCAAAGAATGAGGGAAGTTTCCAAAAATTGCGAACTATCATAATTACAGTGGTTACTGTGATCGATTCACGTAATGCAGGAATGCCACCGATTCAAAGGATGGTGGTGTTTTATTCTTTTCGTCGACACAGCGACACACGTAGCCCCCCACCTGGTAACCTTTTTTTTTTTTTGGTGTGTGTGTGTGTGTGTTTTCTGATCGACTGCGAAGAGAAATTTCCAATACCAATCTGGTACAGGACGAGCGCGAAGCGCGAGTCTGGTTCAGTGTATATTGTGACGAACTTGATACCACATGAAGGACAGAGCTGCCGAGTTTTTCGCTCGACCTTTGCCGCCCGGGCGCGCGCGCGTTCCTCGCCGAACACAACCCCCTGGGCAGCGAGGTATGTAGGCTCCTCGGGCGGGGTGGACAAGCCAGCTTCAGCAGAGAGGTCCTGGAATCTCGCCTTCCAACAAACATCCTGCCTGGACTGCTGGGCTTTTTGTACACTGCTGTCCGAGGCGAGTCGCTTAGCGGCAGACGGGTGAGCCGCCCCCGCCGAGGGTTGGATCACTCATACAAAATGTGTACAGTGATTCTTTTGACCTCTGAGTTTTATTTTGATTTTGCTTTTGTTTTTCAAGGAAAATTTCTGTTATTTTTTGATCAATTTTGATCTTTTCGGATCTTTTACTCTCATTTCTGTTTTTTTTTGTTCCGTTTTTGTCGATTGATTTATATTATTTCTGTGTCTTCTAGATTTGATTTGATTTTTTAACGATTTTGGGGGATCGCCAGACAGATTTTTCGAAGTGACCCCCACATATATCGTATATACCCTACACACGTGTATAGGAAATTTCCTATACATGTATGGTAAGAATACTATCGTGTATGGTAAAATTACGACACGCGTGTATAGGAAAATTCCTATACATGTATATGTGAAAAGCGTCAGATACATTTATAGGAAATCTACCATAGAAATTTTTTACAGTGCAATTCACCCATGTGCACCGTGCAGGCGGCTGTATCGCCTGCCTACTATCTGCTATGCAACTCCCCTGCACTCGTGCTCAGATTTTGCCTCGTAGGCAGCAGGTGAGGATACAGTCCCATTACGCTCAGGTGTATAGACCATTTCACCCGAGCGCGTATCGACATCTCGAAGAACAAAAATACCGGAAATCACTCTCCCAGAGCTAGTAAACTACTTGCTGAACTGACAATCCAATTCCAGAATCGCGCTCCTTGACCTCAAATAAGCCAAATAATATGTTTTCGAACGTCCAAAACGGTTTACATCCCGTCAAATTGCATTTAAAACTCCGTGCCGGCTTAGCGACTTCCAGTATTTTTGTTCTTCGAGATTTCGATAGGCGCTCGGGTGAAATGGTCTATTGGGTGGTTTTTTGCATAACTTTCTGGCAGCACTATCACATGGAGACGGTCTACTCCAGCCGCCTGCATTTGTCGCAAGAGTACGCGGGCGGGTTTGCCTATCCGCTCCAGCCAGCCTCAGGGCGCCGTGGTCGTTAGGCAAACCCGCCACACTACAATGTCATCACGTGTTCTCTGAAACAGCCGGCGCAGTGCGCGTGTCGCGGAGGGTGGTGGCATCTTTTTCATTGGCATTCCTGCTCTCCGGCGTCGCGTCGGGATCCTGGCGAGGCAAGCGGGCGCGGCATGGCCAGGGCGCGGGGGCGGGCGAGGAGGCACGGGCACGGGCACGGGCACGGGGCACATCGAGCTGAGCAGCGAAGCCCGGCCCGGCGGCGCGGCGCTGCTGAGCCCGGCTGGGCGGCTGGGCGGGCGCGCTGAGCGCTGAGCGGCGGGCGGGAGGGGCAGACGGGGCAGCCAGTCAGCGGGCAGCCAGCGCCGCCCGCCCGCTCCGCTAGTGCGCGTCTGGCCGTGGAGGCGGTACGTCGACAGTCCGTCCGCACCGCGCGCTGGCCGGCCCGTTCCCTCGCAGGCGCAGCGCAGCGCGCGCCCCGGGGCCCCTCTGAGTGTGTGTGTGTGTGAGAGGGGGAGTGTGTGTGTGTGACAGAGAGCTGGACGTGGGTGTGCGCCGCGACAGCCGGTGATTGCCAGTGTTGATAAGTGTGTGAGCCAAGTGCGTCAAAACGCGATTGATAGTGGGGCAGCAGCGCGAAAGATACAGGCAGCGGCCGCCGAGTGTTCAGTGTGCTTTAAAGAAAATATATATATATATATTTATTGCAAAGTGAGTGATTTGTGTTGGACGTCACCGCTGCTTCGCCTTGTGGATTAACTACCTGTTCGGCCCGTCTCCGTGACGCCCCGCCAACGACTGTCTCCCGATGGACTCGTGAGGTAAGGTTGCTATGGATACGCCCCTGGGTGCGCAGGGCCCGCCGCGCCGAGTGTGGGCGCCGCGGGGAAGAGAGAGAGAGATAGAGAGAGAGGGGGGGGTAGAGAAGGAGCATCGCGTTCTGTCAGCCGCTCGCGACGCCGCTATGTATGGGCTCTTAGGAGGACACGGAGGACATCGCCTTGGACAGACCTAGGGGTGGAGGGCGTCTGGAGGAAGGACGACCTCCACGGTCTGACGGCGTCGCCGGAGTCGAGGGTGAGGGGTGGGGCGGGGCGGGGGAGGGGGCAGGTGTCATAGTGTCACTACATACCTGCCGGGCCTGGCCGGAGCGAGCACCCCGACAGGCAGGTCTCCTGCTCCTCGCCTCGCCTCGCATCCACAGGCTGCTTTTGTGCGGAGGGACGGGATGCCTGCTGCCTGGTCGGCTGTGTTCGGCTCGGGGGGCCCCGGGCCCGGGCCTGGCAGGGCCCTCGCCCTCGCTCAGCCCAGGTCCGCACGGCTCGGCACGGCCAGGGGCAGGCTCCTCTTGTGCGAGGACTCTGGCCGGCTCGGCTCCGCTCTGCCCCTCCGCGCCTGGCCCCGGCTGCGCTCGGCTCGGCTCGGCTCGACTCGGCATGCTGACTTGCACTGCAGCCCGGGGCGCTGAGCTCGGCCTGCTGCTGCTGCTACCTCGCCGTGGCGCGGCCGGGCCGGGCCTGTTCTCAGAAGCGCCCGGCTTGCCTGCCGGAGGAGCCTCGGCCCATCCGAGCTGGCCTGTGTGTGCAGCGAGCGAGAGAGAGAAAGAGACAGAGACGGGGGAAAGTAAGAGAAGGAGAGAGCGTGATTAAATGCACAGACACCTCGCCCGTATGGTTGGGCCCGCGCCTGCCGTGCAGATGTGGGAGGGTAGGGTTCTGTTCTCTCTGCTGCAATCTGCGAGCCGCGACACGGCGGTTTGTAGGTGCCATTCGCCGTGCGCCGAGCGGGATACTGACAGTCTGTCCTGTGCGCCTAGCATTGATTGTGACAATTGCAGCCTGGACGTATAAATGGAAAGGGGGTAGGGGTGGGGTGGGGGACACTCTACGCGGAGAGGCTCTCCACGGCTGCGCCATTGCGTCGCGTCCGAGACTCTGCCGTGTGTCGCGCGGCGCAGCGCGGCGCCGGGTACAGTACGGTGCGCGCCTGGCCTGAGTGCTATCAGCCGAGCTGCGAGAGGTTGATTTTCTGCTCACTTTTGCCGTTCTTTTCTCTCTCTCGCCTCTCTCTCTCTCTCTCTCTCTCTCTCTCTCTCTCTCTCTCTCTCTCTCTCTCTCTCTCTCTCTCTCTCTCTCTCTCTCTCTCTCTCTCTCTCTCTCTCCCGAGAGCCTCGTGATCGTGATCAGCCTCGCGGGCGGGCGGTGAGTCACTCGCGGGCGTTGCGGGGAGGGAGGCGGCCGCCGTGGTGAGCCGATGCTCGGGGTGTCCGTCTTGCTGCTCGTGGTCCGCGCGGAACTCCGCGGGCCGGACCGCAAACTGGTTCGGAAGAGCTCAGTCTTCGCCTCTTCCACTCATCATGAGGTGCGCTTATGTACCGGGTGCTTCTTTGAATGCGTAACAGTGCTGCGAGTTTGCCTACCCCCTTCGCCCTTAAGGCCCCATGGCCCCTGTGGCGCTGGCGAGTGTGCAAATGCTCTCCCGCAACACTGCCACGCATTCAATGACACACCCGGTACTGGTACGAGGTAGCGAAAGACAGAGGAGAGCGCTCTTCTTGTCTTAGTTTGCTGGTCATCACTCACGGCTGGGTGATTCCGTGTACATTTGCTATGCTTGACGCACTATTTGGGCGCCGACGTAAGGCGCGGGAGAAAAGCCACCTCTGCGCCACTCGCTCCCTGGGTATTTGCACAGCTGATTGGCCTGGCTCGGTCTGGTTCTGCCCAGTTCTGCCCGGCCCGCGTGAGCCTTGCACCGCGCTGCCTACTTATTCCGCAGAGCGCTCTCCTGGCACGGTCTCTCCCGCACCTATACAGCGAAGCTCATGTGATGTGCGCGAGAGGGACATGGCGAGGAAAGCGCTCTTCTTCGGAATGAGTCGTCTGTTCGCTGTTGGGGCGCGTTTCCTGCACCTGCGCGATAAAGGCGTGGGTGGGGAGGTGGTGCGACCGATAACCGCTGATCAAGCCGCTTATGCAGCTGGCTGCGGTGGCGATCCTGGTGGATTCGTCTGGGCTGGGATGGCTCAGGAGGCTCTCCGACGGGCTCTTCGTGCGGTCAGTCAGGGATCACTCGGACACCCGGAGGATGCCGGAGGAGTTGCGGGGACAGCCACGGGGGCCACGGCGTTCCAGGAAGCACTCGCTCGGGTCCGGTCCGGCCTGGCCCGGCCCGGCCCTGCCGCCCAAAGAAGAAACTCTCCTCCTTGTCTCGCTCGCTCTCGCCGTACATCATGCTTGTCGCGCTCTCTCGCTCTACCCGCCGAGAGCGAACGAGGTGACTCCAGTTAACATGCGGTCAGCTCGGGCTGGAGGCCGACTTTGGACACGACACAGGGAGAGCGCCCGTCAGACTGAGAGAGAGAAAGAGGCGCGTGTCCGTCTGTTTTTCTTTTTCTCCTTAAAAAAAAACAAGAAGCAAAGATGTCAATTAAAAGTAGAAGCCTTTACTAGTATCAAACATGTTTTATATTAAAACTGCAACTCGTTCTTTACACGTAAACTTTCAAGAGCAATTTGTGTTCAGAAAGAAATATAGGGAACTAATGTGATATTTAGAAAGGCCATAGGAGAAATAATTTGCTTAAGGATAAAAATTTTGAAAACCTAAAACTAGGTTAAATGCAGCGGCTTAACATCTGTTTGCTTAAAATGCCTATAAAAATAACCACTTGATACTCGAATACTCTCTGAGCAATTTAACACTTAAACATTCATCAACAAATTTAACACAAAACTTCATCAAGGTAAGAAGAGAAATATTAAGAAAATCCAGTTTCAAGTGAAGCAGTAATGGGTGGCTGTTGTCATAGTAACCCAAACATGTTCATTTAAAAATTTGATTTTCTTTAAATTTTCTTAGTAAACTGAACTTTGTTGTGTTAGAATGTTGTTTATATTAGAGTAAACAATTATAATTACCATCTGAATGCACGCTGTAAAACATTTTGTTTTTAGTACATATCTTCTAACCTATAACCTCCAACTTAAAATTATAATTTTCTCAAAATTTTTAACATGAAGTAAAAATAACAAGAGCCAAATAGAACACAAAATGAATTATTTTGATGAGTATGGAACTCGTTCTTTTCATAATTTTGTGATACATAGAGGTAGGAGTGTAAAACGTGATGTAAGTCGAGTGAATCCATTTTCATCTCAGATTGCGTTAGTGTGTGCGCAGGGGAAGTTTTTCCCGGGACACTCGCCCTTTCTCGGCTCGGGCGCTCGGGCCTTGTTCGGGCCCCCCGCTCGGGTCCGATTGTTGGGGCGCATAAAGGAGCGCCGGGACTAGGGCTAGAACTAGACTCGGGGACTTAAAACTAGCTTAAGGCAATGCCACCTTGGGCAATGCCTTCTGGGCTGAGTGCTAACGATCTCACTCCAGCATGGAGTCAAGCCACGGACTCCCGTGGCTTGACTCCATTCTGTTTAATAATGCAATAATGTTATAATTTTCAGTTTTGAAATATGTTTAATACGCAATGTACAATAAACATTCGTCCCCTTTTTATTTTATTTTTTCCTATTTACAATACTTTCTGAACCGAAAATATGACGTCAAGCACTGCTAGAACTTCCCCGCAGTTCTTCCTTCTGCCGCACTCACCAAACAATGAATTACAGAAAGGACACTACTCCGCTGTTCACATTTTATCAAATTTCAATACTTTGTATGACATGTCATACGATAGCTACTAAGGAAAGTGATTGAAAAAGCGTGAAATGTATCTGTATAAAATGTATTTTCTTAACATCGCATTCTTTTAATACACTTAAATCACCTGTAAATATTACAAAAGAAGTTTTTTGCGAGGGTGGTACCAATGCGAATGAGAGATGTGAAGGCCCCAGTCCATAGCTATGGCCTCGTGTCTGAATGTGAATAGGTGTCTTGATCTGGTCTTAAGGGGCACTCAGCCAATGAAAACTAGCCCAAAATTTAAGAGTTCTCAAAATTATACTATTAAACGTAAAAAAAGGTACATTGTTGAAATTCAGATGAAGGTTTCTAGTTTTAGATTAGTACAAGTTTTCCAATGCTATAAGTGTTATGTCTGTAGGTATTCTGTGTTCTGAGATGATGATGGAATCATGATAGGTGTTACACCGCACTGAGAACAATACTCGTTCTACTACCACCAGGAAAGCGGAGGTGGGTGGTAAAGAACGAGTAAAAAAAATCTCATCTCATAGTGTTTCTTCTAGGCCTATTGCGGCCTTTCTAAGTATCACATTGATTTTGGTGTAAGTACTGAACATTCTGAGATCAACCCTCCCGCGCGAAAGGATCTGTAGTTGGGACTCGTCTTTTCAACCAAAGTTTAACTTCATTCATATCTGCAGTTATAATGTATTACATGTAAAGTTCAGAAGCGCTTAAATTGCAGACTGAAGTATATTTCTAAAAGTAGTCCAGTGTCTAATAAATATTCAGTTTAAGTGTAGTTCACCAACTACAGTTCAAGTCGAGTTTTTCTGAGTTTTCTATAGTTAAACTGTAGTCTAACTGCAGAAAACTGTAAAAAAACTGTACCTAAACTGTAGTTTTTCTACATCAATTTCGCAGGTTCACAGTTGAAACTATAGTTTTGCACAGTTTGGCGGAGTTCACCTCGGAGTTCACCACTACAGTCCGAACTACAGTTGTAAAGTACAATTTAAGTGTAGTTTCTAAGGGAAGAAAAAATTCAAAATTTTATTTATTTTATTCGCCCATCCCTCTTCCTCTTTCCCTATCTATTTACCTTTGTATGTAATGAACATTGTATTCCATGGAAGTTACCTTACGGAACGTTGACTTTACCTTGGATGCTGACTGGAGTTGAACCTCGGACCTCGGAGTTGGGAGCCCGTGACGTTGACCACTGAGCCACTGCGACACCATAGCTCTAGGTCTGCAGTAACCTAGTGTGATGCCCAAGGCCCCAACCTGGCAGCTGACGAGTCCCACTACAGTTTGAATACAGTTGAACTACAGTTTCAATTCAGTTTCACTGTAGATCCCCTGTTTTCTAACTGTTTGCTCTTCCCCACGTCGATAGCCATTCAACTCTCCAGTGCTATGTGAAAGTACTCAATTTTTGTTGTCCTTTTCGAAAACGCTCAACAGTACGGTTGTTCTCAGAATGTAATCAAGGCGTTTTTATTGTATTTTGGGATTTTTAGCTTATTTGATAGAGATTTTGATTTCACGGTGAACGAGTGTTTCACGAAGCGCAAAGACGCTGAGTACTTCTAAACAAATTTCGTTACGCGACTCCTGACGACATATATAAACAATCTCTGATATCCCGGAGTATTTTCTTCGTCACCGGAATGCCCTGGAAGTATTTCAGAAATTGCAGTTTCTTTCAAGCGTGACAGCAGTTATAAGTGAAGATGTAACCCTTCATCTCATAAAAGAAACAGTTATAGCGAATTTCATATTTTTGGCTAATTTATTTTTAGTGTTCACGTAGTGTGTACTGTACTACAAGACCATACCGGACTTGTGGTTCCTGATAGACAGTTGGACACACTTTGATTACAGTAACAGTGTAAGAGCAACTCAGTTAAAAAGTATAAATTTCACTAAAGTCTTCGACTGCTGTAAATCTTCATCTAAACTAAATCTCCAACTAGAGTTCAAACAGTCCACAAAAAGTTCGCTTTCAATACACAGTCCAACTTCAGTTTCAGCAACAGTCTAGGACGCAGTTCAGAGTGCACTATGGCTTGCACTTTTAAATCGCTTTTATGTACTCTTCCAATGCATTTCGGAGTGCAGTTTTAAAATGCAGTTCAACCTGTACAGTTTCAACTATAGTTTAAGTACAGATCTTTTCGCGCGGGCTATCACGCCGTTACAGTCGTAAGCAAAATACTCGTTCTGAACACAGTAGCTTTTAGAAGCTAGTGTGTAAAGAACGAGTAAAAAAATCCACCAGAGATGTTTTTCAAGTAGCTCTTTTCCCCTCGCGCATTTGACATGCGTCGTGATGAGGGAGAAGTGCGGACGGCTTGAAGTCAGGGGGCTGAGCCAGGGTTGTTACAGGTCATGGAAAACCTGGAAGTCATGGAAATGTCAGGGAAAAAAATTCGAGTCATGGAAAAGTCAGGGAAATCGACCGCCGAGTCATGGAAGTTTGTTAAATTGCAATATTGCCCGTGTCGTCTGCCTGCCGCGCCGTGACAAAGGTTTTGCTCTTTTATTTTATGTCGAATGAGTGCTTCAAAGGGCTTTAAAATGAATAAATAATTATGCAAGTGCAATTATTGCTTTACTTAGTTTTCTTAAAACCCTAGTCGTATATACACTCTAAATGACCATGGACTTTTATTGTTACCAGCTCCTGGACTTTTTTGAGCATGCCTTAGCCGGATACATTAGGGTAAAAGTACCAAACATGGAGCAGGTACCAAACATGGATCATTTCTGTTTGGCGGGTTCTAACGGCTGATTGGGTCGACTGAATTAAAAATTTCAAAGTTCCTCAGGTAGACGACTACATGTGCAACAATATGTGTATGTGACATTTTACTGTATGCTCGCTCGTCTGCCCGCTGGAGCTCGCCGAAAAACAGCGGGGAGGAGGGGGGGGGGTAGGCCAGGGGAAAGGAAACAAGGTCCCCGTTACCGACGCCTGACGCCCTCGGGGCCGGTTGCGTCGGTATCGCTAAGGCTCCTCGACACCGCGTTACGCGTTGCCACCCTCCCACCCCTCCCCCACCCCCACCGTCGCCCCGCTCTAATTCGTTTTCTCATTGTTTCTGCGTCCTGAAATAGCCCTCTCTGCTCCTCCCTGCCTCTGTACCATATTCCCTCAGTGTCTGACAAAGCTGCACGCTGGACGGTCGCATCCTGCCCGATAGGACGGGACAGCGGACACGGGCTCGTGATGTAGTTTCCCTGTTTCTACCGCGCCGGCTACGTCATACCCGTCACCTCGGCTGCCCCGGTGTGTCGTGTCGGTCCTGCTGCTGCCGGCTGGGGAAACCTGTGATGGTGAGATGAGAGTGTTGCCCAGCAAGCTGATTTCGAACACCGTTTTGTAGGGCCCTCTCTCTTCGCCCTTGGGGCCGGCCATGCACTGGAAAAACTAATGTGACATATGTCACATGTGCACATGTGACCAGTTTAGGTAACATCACGTAATGTTACCATATTTTCGGTAACGTTTAAAATGTGACATCCTCCATGTTATTACTATTGGCAGACATAACACGTGGCACCGGATGTCACATTACCAAACGTGACCGAGAATTTGGTAACGTTTTAAAATGTGACATAAACTGGTCACATCAATTGATGTGACTCACACCCTAAATGACCATGGACTTTTATTGTTACCAGCCCCTGGACTTTTTTGAGCATGTCAAAGCCGGATGCAATATTGTGTGTAGTTAGTTAAATTTTTGATAATTTTGTTACTAGCTAGTAACAAAATTTTCACAAATGTAACTAACTATACACAATAATGTATCCGGCTAAGGCATGCTCAAAAAAGTCCAGGAGCTGGTAACAATAAAAGTCCATGGTCATTTAGAGTGCATGTCACATTAGTTTTTCCAGTGCATGCCCCACGAGTTTGACGAGGAAAGTGCGACGAAACAACCTCTGTGTGGAATCACCCGGCCGGCGGGACGCGAGTGAATGAGTGAGGGGGCAGCAGCGTGCAGCCCCACGCCCGGAGTGGGGCTCATGGGCTGGGTATAGGTAAGAGGAGGGAGCAGTGCGAGCGTAGAGCGCCCCGCCCCGCCCCGCCACGTCCCGCCCCGCCCGCACAAGCCGGTGGTGCACCCTACGGGCACGCACACGCTCGGGCTGGCTCGGCTCGGCATCGAGCGTGCCTTGTTTTCCTACCGGTAAGTCGCCAGAGGGCGGTGGGCTGGGCCGGGCGCGTATTAAGGGGGAGGAAAGGGGGGGGGGGGGGGGGGGGGGGGGTATATGGTCTCTAGACTGCCGCTTGAAAGGTAGGCAAATTGTGTTACGAAACACCTGTATGTAGGCAACCTGTAGGGCACCGGTCGGACCTTAATACGCCCCAGTAGGGTGATTCCGCTCACTGGTTTCGTCGCTCTTTCCCTTGAGGAGCAAGAGAGAGGACACTACAAAACAGTGTTCGGAATCACCTTGCTGGGCTGGGCGGCTGACGCGGCCACCGCGCTACCGGAGCGATATGTATTTCCTCTCACTTGATTTCGCGCATTGTTTGTTCACCGGTATGGAGCGATTGATTCCCCTTACGATCACTTTCTGCCCCTATGGCTAATTGAGGGCCGCGCAACGGCGAGGCTCGTGGAGCTCAGGAGACAATTGTTGAGGGAGTTGACCTCGAGCAGCAGGGCTTACGAGAGGATGAGAGTAGACACGGGGAGAGGTGAGGGCAACCCCAGTCATTGGCCGGCCGGATGGCAGGCGTGGGAGCTCCCCCCACACCCCGCCCTGCCCCGCCCCCGCTCCGCGCCGACCTTTCTATGAGAGACGGGAGCAGGTGAGGGGTGCGCTCCGTCTCTCTCGCACACATGTGACCAGGGGCCCCGCCCGGCCCGGCCCGGCCCGGCCCGGCCGCTCCCGTCGGTCAGTCACCCTGGCGGGGCGGCCGGGCGGGGCGGGGCGGCCTGAGGACTGCAAGCCTTGCATTCACGGCAGGCACGCCAACCACGCGAGCTGCGCGCTGCGCGGGGCAATGCGGGCGGGAGCCCTGCCCTGCTCGCCAGCCCGGCCGGCCGGCCCGCGGCGGCCAGCTTGGACGACGTACGACTTGGCGAACGTATAAATCTTGTGCGAGAGAGACGGACGCCGCCTGCAAGGCGTAGGGCGGGAGCGAGAGGGAAGTAGAGCGGAGCTCGCGAGTGGAAAGGGCGGTAAGAAGTGGGGGAGAACGCGCGATGTGCCAGAGCTCCGCCGCAGACCAGACCGCTGTGTATTCCCGGGGCGGGTCGGGGCGGAGTCGGAGGGGTGGCCAGTGTGCCGGGTCGGGTACGCGCTGTCCGGTCCGCGTCGCGCCCCGAGATGCTGCAGTAGCTGCTGGAGCCTGGCCTGAAGGGTGATTCCAAACGGCGTGTAGTAGAGTCCTCTCGCTCGCTCCACTTGGCCGCGTGCCCCATGAGAGCGACAGGGACAGAGAGACAAAACTATACTGCGCGGAATCGCCCTGCTGGTCCGCGGAGGAGGCTGCGGGTCGCGACTCTGGCGCGGGGCGGGGCACAGGTCTTGCGAGGCGCCGGCGGGATGTTGCTGGTCGATCTCCTCCACTCGCGCCCACCGCACTCCACTCCACTCCACTCCACTCCACTCGCTCGCGCTTCGCCGCGCGCCCACATTTGTGTGGGTTTTTATGATATACGGCTGGTTGTCTTGGCAACCACGAGCGGCTTGCCGGCCCGGCGCAGCCGCTGTGCCGCGGCATTTGCAAACAGTTTTTAAATGGCGTAGCATTGACTGTCGCCCTCCCCGCCCCGCCCCACCCCACCCCTTCCCTTCCCTTCCACCCTCCCCATTCTCCTCCTCTTCCCACCCCTTACCTCTCTCCCCCACTCCCCACCCCCTCCACCCCTTTCACTTCCCTCGCTTTCATCCTCCTCCTATCCCAGTCCTTTTCATCCATTCCCATCCCTTCTCACCCATTACCAATTCCCAACTCTTTTCATCTTTATACCTAATCCCATCCCTTGCCGTCTCTTCCCGCCGCGGCTACCGGTTGTGCTCGTCGCGCCGCCCCGCGCCGCCCCGCGCCGGCTCGAGGCGTTGCGTGTCCGGAGCATTGATCGGTGTCTGGCCGGACCCGGGCACCCGGCACCCGGGCGCGGTGAGGTGAGGGCCTGTCCTGCCCTGCCCTGCGCTGCTGCGGGGACTGCGCTCAGTGTTGCCACAATTCTGGAAAACGCAAGGAATTTGAAAACGGTCATGGAAATCATGGAAAACTCTATGAACATTAAAATTTGTAGCCTAACCCTGGCGCTGCGCTGCGGCCCGCAGAAACTTTACATACCTTTTAACATAGTTAATATTAGCACGTCGTCTTAAAGATGGTAATTGTTTATGATTGCTGGTTACATTAGAAACGCTTTAAAAAATCACCACATTGCAAAACTCTTTTCCTTTTAATTCAAGACATTTTTCGTAATTTTTGGTTTGTAAGCTGTCTTGTAATTTTAAAATCGAATTAGCAAATTTACCAAAGCCTCTTTGTGCTCGTTTAAGAAGCGTGAGTCCTTATCAATTTAATTTTTTCAATTTGATATCGTAACTTTATATAAAGTTAATTATCTAGCTCTCAAGGAAAGTTACTTCCGTTACCCCTACAAAGATTTCTCATCGTAAAAACTATGCATGATAATGTCGCGGGTCTCGTGTCCTGCCGCCCGCTCAACCATCATCACTCCGCTCGCAAGCCTGTTGCGGTGACATTCCTGTCGATCGCACTGCTGGCACTAAAGCAGTGGTGCGGCTGGCTTTGGCGGTGTGGGGTCATAACTGCACCGCGGGCCCGGCCAGCCGACCTCCTGTCTCTCTCTCTCTCACACTCATGGGCTGCGCCGTACAGGTCCGAGAGAGACAGAGTTTGGAGTAGAGCGCTCTTCGGAATAAGGCGGCCGGCCCGCCAGAGATGATGTAGTCGCCAGCGGGGCTCAGCGCAAGGCTTAGCGCGCCGCGCCGCACCGGTCGCCGCAGGCGCAGGCCACGGCGCAGACCAGACCGCGGCGATGCCGTTTATGTACGCAAAATCGTTTACGATGTCGTATAAGGGCTTGCCGGCCCGGCTCGGAGCGAGGCGTGGTTTATGTGCAAGTAGTGGCGGGGCAGAGGGGTCTTTTTCCTCTTTGTCTGTGTGCAGCTCGGATAGCTCGGTCGGACTTAAACGTTCCAAGATGTGGACCGGTGAGTGGTCTACTAGGCGGAAACAACTATTAATTTGGGTTTTCAAATTTTGTGAATATTGAATTTTAATTGAATTTTTCTGATATTTTGCTAGTGTTTTTTGTGTTTTGGTGAATTTTTGTAAATTTTACTGAACTTTTCTTATTTTTTTCTGAATTTCATCTCTGAATTGCAAGGTGCACAAAAATTTCAGACTTGTGTATCCCACTCGATAGTCTACCGCAGCCGTCCCGCGGGTTGGCACTGGACAACGACGCGGATGTGTCTCCGCTCAACCCACATGTAGTGAGTGCCGCCGGACCCCCATGCCGTGCCCCTATACTCGAGCAAAACCAGGAGGAGCCTTGGCTTATGGGAGCTCTCTTAACTATTGCCTCCTCCGATACCGCCGCAACATTCTGACCTGCTCGGGTCCCGACCGTCTCGTCTTTCCGCAGACCCTCCCCGGACCCTCCTCTCGAGGCGTCGTCGCTGAATGCGGAAACACTATGCCGGAACCCAAACGGACTGGTCCTTTCGAATTCAATAGTAAAATTTTGACGAAATTTAGAAATCCCGCATTATTTTTACATAGCGTTAATGATATTAGAAAAAGAAGACCTTGTGTGCAAACGGCACCTCGATCCGACAATTTTAAGATTTTACAAAATATTGCGAATTACAAGGGTCGATGACAGTGGGCTGTCTGCTTCATCTGCTAATCTGTCTATTTCTCTCGCTTTGTTACTTTCGCTCTATCACAATTCATTTTTCTCCGTCTGCCCTTCCCTTATTAAATTGTTAATTCACTGACAACAATTTGTGTACGTTATCCAAAAAAAACTCAAACTGCTAAAAATGTTGGATGCGGGGTGGGGGAGGGGATCGGGGGTTGGGGGTAATTATGTCAGTTAAAACTGCTCGATACAAGGTGAAACTATTGAATGTTTAGATCACACAAAAATTTGCTAACCAGTTAACTCTCGGAGTGTATTTAAAAGGACGCGTGCAGGCGACCCCTCCTCCTGCGCGACACCCCCACTGAGGGTCGCCTCGACCCACACCAGCAGGTAGTACGGCTACCACCGCCGCAACACGAAAGCTCCTCCTAGTTTTGTCGGAGTATAGCAGCCCAAAAAGGTGGTTCTGGACCCCGTTTCGTTGTGTCCTTTCTCTCTTCCTTGCACCCCATGAGTGTGACAAGGGAAGAGCGACGAAACCAGCAGAGCGTGCGGAGTCAGCCTTCAAGTTGGACTCTTCTTATCTGAGAGTGTGCGGCTCTTCTCTGCCAGAGTGCCCTCCCCGACTCGACTCTCGGTGCACCCGACCGGGGATCAAACGCGCCCGGCCCGGCCGGGGCGGGGCGGGGCGGGGCGGGGCGGGGCGGGGCGGGGCGGGGCGGGGGAGGGGGTGAGCTGGAGACACGGGAGGCCTTGCGCCTGGTGGGCGACTGACATAGCGACTGACTGCGTTACTCGGGCGAGGAGGGTTTTTATTATACGCCGCGCGGGGGCGCGGGGAGCCGCGCGACCTGAAGCTCTGCTGCTGCTCTGCTGCTCGTCGGTTGGAGCACCACATGTCATTCGCAGGCATCTCCCCGCCCCGCCCCGCGGTACTGGTGGCCGGGCTGCTTTTGAAGGAGGGCCTTAATTAGCGGTACTCTGGAAGCCCTAGCGTCAGACGGTCCCACTATTTCTATTTATTTAGTCATTTATTTTATTGTTCGTTATTTAATGTAACTCTGTAAATCCGGCGATCCAAAAGGTTTTGCATTACTCGTAATACAGCCGCACAGGGGATTTCTAGCGACTGGAGTGTGGGGAGGCTTTCCTTCTTTGTTTTTGACATGGCACTACGCCCTAGTGCAATCAAAGAACCCTCTACACGCGTTTTTAAAAAGTTACTGTGCTAAATTATGTCGTCTCGCGACCTATTTTGGGTCGACGGATTACGGTGTATTTTTTTTTAATTTTTTTTTTTAATTGTCTACATTGCAACTTGCTTGTGTGCCTCTGCATCTGCGTGGAAATCGGGGAAAAGTCAGGGAATTTCATTTTTAGACCTCTGTGTCAACCCTGCAGTACTCTGCAAATCCAAGTGACGTACTTTTCGACAGTTATAAGTGTAGAACTAAAAAGTTCTGCAGTTGCAAGTGCACCTTTCTGACTAAGATGGAAAATATTTTTTCCAAGGACACCATCATCTTCGTCTTGAAATTCTCTTTCAAACGAGTATATGGTTGATAGGGTTGCGGCATAAATTGAAACGGGTACGCAAAAGAATACGCGAATTCCCAAAATTTCATTTAAGGACTCGCAGCCGTTTCAATTTAAGCCGCAACCCTATCAACCATATACTCGTTTGAAAGAGAATTTCAAGACGAAGATGATGGTGTCCGCGGAAAAAGTATTTTCCATCTTAGTCAGAAAGGTGCACTTGCAACTGCAGAACTTTTTAGTTCTACACTTGTAACTATCGAACAGTTCGTCACTTGGATTTTAAGAGTATGCACACGTGCCGCACGCCCAGAGGTGTCCGACTCACGTGCCCATCACCCCCAAAAGTGTCAGAATCGTTATAGTCCATGTGCCTGTGAGCGGGGCGAGGGTGGTGTGCGTCTCTCACGTGATCCTGCTCACTCCAGGTTTGCTGTTCGCTGCCGCTTTGCAACTTTGTGAACCGCTCGCGCGCTCGGCTCGGCACCACTGAGCCAGCCCCGGTCCAGCCCGTCGCTCGTCTCGAAAGTTCACTCGACCTGTAAAAACGTTCGCTGCTGCTTCTGCGCGGCAGCTGCACTATACACCGTCCCGTCTGTTATTATGGTCCAATTTTCCATCCTCACCGTCGAACCTGCCTGCCTGCCCGCCTGCCGAGTTGTGCAACACGTCCTTTTTCAAAGAGGGAAAACTTTTGGGGAACTTTTCTTGTATGCGTTGTGAATTTCATCGCACCTACAGGTTCGGCGTTAGCTGTAAGCATAGGAGTGCAGTACTCTCGCCGGCAGGCTGCAGTCGGTGCCCCTCCCTTTCCCCCCAGCCCATCCCCCTTCATTTCACCTCTCTTCGATTCATTGTTCGTTGAACAGCGGCGGGGCGTTTTTAACTCGCGCCGTTATTCTGTCCGGGAAAGGGCAAGGCTCGGCTCGGCTCGGCCTGCTGCCGCCTCGCGCCACACAACACCACCACAGCGCCGCAGCCCCAGGCGAGGCGAGCTGCTCGACCCGCGTGGTCGTCAAAGTTTTATAGATCGAATCATGGCGCCAAAAGTGCACCTCGGGGGAGGGAGGGGGGGGGGGGCTTGGCTCCACTCGCTGCGGTTGGGAAACTAAAGGCTGGTGGCCGCGCCGCGCTGCGCTGCCCGCTGGAGTGCGTGGTGGTGGTGGTGGTGTCTACACGACACTCGTATCGGCTCGGCGGCGCTCGTTGAGTCGCGCCAATGCTGCAGGGGTATACACCTTGATTTCACGGAAGAGCCGTCGGCAAGAGGACGGGGCGGGCTGCGGCTGCGACGCGCAGCGCTCGCTGCTGTTCGCGGGGTCTTGTCGCGTCGCGACCCTCCCCCCCGTCTCCACCCCCGCCGTTGGGAACCCTTAAAGCGGGTTCTCCCCGTCCGCCGCCATTCACTTTGGCGGGGGCTTCTCCTCCGCTGTACGCCGCGCCCCGCGCCTCGCCCCGCGCCTCGCCCCGGACCAGAGCGGACCACCTCTCTCTCCCCACCTCGACTGGCGGCGGCGAGGCGACGCACTCTCGGCTCAGCGGTCCCCCGCTCCACGTTACGTGGAAGCACCTTTACGCAAATTTCCGCGGAGCTGACGGTCCGCCTCGCCTGTGCCTCGGCTGGGCCCCGGGCCCCGCCCGCCCCGCCGCCCGCTCTCCCGCTCGCGCTTGGTGCGGTGGTGGACGGGGACCGGGACCGCGACGGGGACAAGCCCCGCGTCGTCCGAGGGGGCCTCCACCCTGGCAATCCGGTGTTCCTCAGGCAGTCTTCGAAAAACTACCATCAGTCATATTTTTTGCCTACATATAGGAGCAAGGTAGAGCATTTTGCCCACTTAAGGCGTTCGATGCTAAATAATCCCAAACTTGACGCTAGCAATCCGGTGCAGGGCGATAAAACTCCCCCCCCCCCCCCCGGAAAAATTTCGCTGGGAAGAATCATCGCACGATGATTTTTTCCCCCCGGAAAAATCATCGCACGATGATATTTCCCCTTCTTGTCCCCTGGAGGAGGGTAAGGATCATCGTGCGATGTTGTTGTGCGAGTAGGAGGAGTTCATGGTGTTCTCTGGAGCTGCCCCACGCCCCCGCCGACCTCGACTCCCGTTTCATCTCTTTCTGCCTCTCTGTCTTTTTCTTGCTGTCTCCTCTCCCGCTCACGCACACTCAAACAAACACTCCCCCTTCGCTCCCTTTGCGCAACAGTTTGTGCATTTAGCGGACCGAGCAGGCAGGGGCGCGGCGGCAAGCCTTGTTTGCACGCCCTACCTCACAGGGCCAGGCGAAGCGGCGTGGTCGCGAGGTCTTCCGAGTGGAGGCGGGAGGCTCAGAGGCCCCGGGCCCCCCCGGCCCCCTGCCCCTGCATCGAGACCCGACCCGACCCGCTCCGCCGCCAAACTTGAGGAGACGGCCTTGTGGACTGAGCGGGCCGGGCCGGGCCGGCGGGCCGGGCCCCACACGGCCGCGGGGAGGGGAGAAGTGGAGAGGGGAGAAGTGGAGAGGCAGGGCCCGTCCGAATTCTCGGTCGGTATGGTCGGTACTGTTCGGCCGGTTGGTGCGAGAGATAACATCCATTTGAATGGTACACACATCTGTCTCTCTCTCTCGCACAGATCGACCAAACAGTTCGAACCGACCATAGGCGTCTTTTCGTGTCGCTATACCATTACGCCCGCGCTAGTAGTGCCCTCCCTCTCACGGACAAAACGGCGCCGTGGTTTCCGTGCTGGTTCGGGAAAATCAAGCGCATTGGAAACCCAAGTGTGTGAATGTCGCACATTCGTACACTTGGCCACCCATACATGTGAATTTTCCTAGGGGCTACTTAAAAGGTTTATCCGTTTTGGTTGGATGGTAGAGCCGAAAGAGAAGACGCTTTAGGGGAGCGAGGGCGGGGGGAGGCGATCGCTTTCCCCCCATCCCCCCGCCCCTGGAAGGCAAATGGCGCGACAAAACTCCTATCAACCTGGAGTATGCGGCATTCCCTTTCGGTCGGACCTTAATCCGCGCCTGCCTCTTACCGGCCGAGAATTCGGACCGGCCCGCCCCGCAGCTACGCTCGGCTAGCGCTCGGCGCTGCCCCGCGAGAGAGCCGAGCTCGCAGCGCTCGCAGCGCTCTCTGCCAGGCCCAGCTGAGGCGAGGCGAGGCGCGACACTCGGCTCTGGCTACAACAGAATGCGGGTTCGGGCTCGGCCCTCCACTCCACGCCCCGGCATCATCGGCCCCGGCTTCAGCCCCGGCGTGTCGTTCGCGAGAACAGCAGAGGCAGCTGCGATACAGAATCTGGCGCCACGCCTCGCGTTCTGGGCCGCCCGGCCCGGGCCTTGTTGGCAGCCGAAGAATCCCTAAAGCTGGGGGGCCTGTTATGATTTTCATGGGAGTTTCCTAGAGAGAGAGTTCGGTGTTCATCCGTTATCAAGTCGCGACTGAAGTCTGCACACGAAAATCTTCTGAACATTTTTATTATTTGCCCCAATGAATAGACCCTTTCAGCAATAGCAAAGTGAAGAACAAGGCGGAGAACAACGGACCGGAAACAGTTTCCTTAAGTAAAATGTAAACAGTATCAAAACGATTCGACCTCCATTTTACTGAAGTGTTTTGGGCACATTTGGATGATAAAAAGCAACTGTTTCCGGTCTGTTATTCTTCACCTTATTCTTCTCTTAGCCAACGCTGAAAGAGTCAATTGTTTTGCACATGCTCTTCTTCGAAAGGGCCACCACTTTGATTTAGGATGTACACAGGATTGCGTGATTACAGGGATTACAAATGAATTTTGAGGGATTTCACATGAATTTCTGGGGCTAAAACCATTAAAGAAGAACAGTAAGGTGGAACTGAGTGATAATTCTTCAAAATTTTGCTAATTACAGGACGGATTACACACAGAACTGTACACAGGATTACATGAGTGGTGGCCCCCTCCAGCCCCCTCACTCTTATGCATTTTTTAAACACACATTTATGAACAAATTGTATATTTTATACGCAATTGTGAAAAAAATTGTGCATTATTGTGTATATAAAAAATGCGTAAGCTGAGCATGTGCAATAATAATAATTATAATTGTAATAATAATGAATAAAACATGTTTAATTAAATTTATGTGTGTGGCTGGGCGGACCGGGCCGGACTACTACGTCATCTAGTACGATCTGGCAACGTGCGATATATATCCTTGCGACCCAGCGAGTATGTGGCAAGTGAGGGTATACACCACTAGTGCGAGTGAGTGGCAGTCGTGAGGGCGGGGGCGGGGCGAGGAGGCGGGGCTGACAAGGGGCCCGCTCAGCAGCACCGCCGCTGCCACCCGAGTCTTACTCATCGGTTTTGCTTCGCGTCTCGCATCGCGCCGCGAGTGTGTGTGAAGTGTAAAAGTGCGGAGCGCGAAAGTATCCATCCTGTTGCTGCGCAGAGCTGGGGCGGGGCCAAGAAGAAACAATTTTCATTTACTTTTTATTTTGTACACCTCGTTGTTCAGAAAAATTCAGAGGACTTCCAGAAAAATGGATTTAAAAAAGTTAGAAAACATCTGCAAACTTTACAAAATTTTGATAAAGTTCAAGTCTTAATTCATTTAAAATTCATCAAAATATTTAATAAATAAAAAAATCACTGAAATTCTCACAACTTGTACATCAAAATTCAGAGTTGTTTCCCCCTTTGGCGGGGCGGCCGCGGAGCTGGTAGGGCAGCCCTGCCAGCGCGCCGTGCTGCCGTCAAGGGTCCAGGGCAACTGTCCGGTGAAAGGCTTCATGTAATTATAGTTTGCGTTGCTCCATCTGTTTCGCGACTGGTGTGACGTTTTCGGGGGCTCCGGGAGAAGTGTAGAGGGTGGAGAAAGGGCTGCGCTGCGGCTGCCTTTGCTCGAAGTGGAGTAGAGTCTGGCCAACGGGACCCGGGACTGCCCCCTGGGCCTCTCTGGGGATGGATTATTTGGAACGCGGTGGTCGGCGGCGCGGCGTGGCCTTGCGGCCGTTCGCGGTGTGGGCTGGCGTGGCGTGGTGCGACGTGGTGGGGTCAGAGCGTGTGACAAGTTTCGCGAGCGCTGGCCACCAAGAGCACCTCTGCTCCGACGCCTTCCCACCACCTCTTCTAAAATCTTAATGTGACGTGAAGGAGGCCCCAGGACGACAGCTGCCGATGGCGAACATACACTTTGGTAAAACAAATTTAGAAAGTTTGAATCCAATTGGTGTGGAGTTCCAAATGTGAAAATAATGATCACTTCGTGGTGTCGAACTTAACTTTGTCAAGTGGTATGGTTTTTTTTCTACACTTTGCAAACGTTTAGTAAACTGAACATCACCCTGGTGTTAATTTACTCTACGTCTTCTATTGATTCCGTAAGGCTGGCGCTTGTGTCCAGTTGTGGGAATAAAAAAAGGGAAAAAAAAATTCCAAGTGTCTACCAACTAAAAATTATGTAATGTCAACTACTTGAACTCGAGACCATTTAATGTGCGTCAGTGTACAAAAAAAATGAACATTTGTTTTTCAAGTTCATCGTAAAATTTATCGAGTAACATTTTGTAATTTTGAAAAGTAAATGCTTTTCCTCGCTAGGCTGGGAACTGTCCTGTACATGAAGTCTTCGCCGGCGGTAGGCGAGTGGAGCCTACGCGACGCTCCTCTCATGTTCCTCTTCTTCAGGTGTAATCTCCCTCGGCAGCAGGCTGATTCCGAAGATCGCTCTCGTGCCTCCCTCCTTGTCGCACTTATGGCGAAGGCCTATGTAGGGGATGGCTGAGCCCCATGAGAGCGACAAGCACTGAGGCGCGAGAGCGATCTTCGGAATCAGACGGCAGGGCGGAGCGGAGCTCCTCCACGGCTTAGCCGCCGCTCATCTGTTTGTCTCCGGCGGTCGATCTCGGAGGTGGATGGGCTGGGCGGCACGGGCACGTCTGTTTGATGGCTCAACCACGCACTATTAATTATTCATTGCTGTCTTTACGCTGTGCAAGAGAGAGAGATAGAGAGAGTGTTTGAGAGAGAGATGGCTAAAGGAAATCCGTAGAGGTGAGCGCCACGCCACCCCTAGAGACCACCCATTTCCCTTCCCAGATAAGCTCCTTTGGAGGTAACAAACTTAGGCGCGCGAAGCCTCTTGTCGAGTCCGGAGGAGGTGGCAACGCGTATGTTGGTGGTCTCGGCAAGTTGCAGCAGCCTTTTGCTCCGAAGGAAAAAAACAATAATTTAAATAAATAAAACATGCATAGTGTGGTTTAATGAATGAAGTCCTTAGCCTCGTCGGGTTTTGAATTTTACAGGGTTGTTATAGGCCATGGAAAACCTGGAAGTCATGGAAAAGCCAGGAAAAAAAAGTTCGAGTCATGGAAGCCATGGGAAAGTCAGGGAAATCAATCGTCGAGTCATAGAAGTTTGTTAAATTGCAATATCGCCCGTAACGTCTGCCTGCCGCGCCGTTAGAAAGGTTTCGCTCTCTCATTTTGTCGAATGAGTGCCACAAAGGGCTTTAAAATGAGTAAATAATTATGCAAGTGCAATTATTGCTTTACATAGTTTTCTTTTTAAAAACTTGACTTGAGAGAACCCTAGTCCTGTAAATGTCTGGGGAAAAGTCATAGAAAACCTCGAATTCAGCCATGGAATAGTCATGGAAATAAAAATTCCCTACTCTGTAACAACCCTGTTTTAGCTGTTGTTGCTTTTTATTGGTGAATGGCCCTGAAACCTAGCTCTGTAATGGGATGTCAAATGTATGAATGTTGCACAGGGAAAGGTTGGTACATGTAGTGCGACGCGCCCTCACTCTGCGCCGTGTCCTTCTCGCACACCCTCAAGTCCGTCGAGCTGATGAAGCCGCAGACGTGGTTCCGGCGCGGCGCGGCCCGGGCGAGCTCAGCCCACCTCACCTGACCACCGCGGTGCCCTCCTGCATCGCGGACAGGAGGGGAAGTTTGCAAGTCGCGCGTGAACCAAGCCTAACCGGCGCGGCGCGCGGTGCGCGGTGGGGCCGGTGAGGCTTGCGGCGGGGCGGGTGCAAGGTAGCCAGCTCCGCCCGGCTCCCGGCTCGGCTCGGCCCGCACCGCTCAGCCCCCGCACGGCCCCGGCTGTGCTCCGCTTGGCTCCGCTCGGCTGGCACAACACCGTGGCGCAGTGGTGCTGGTGCTGGGCCTGGCAGGCAGGCAGCCCGGCCCCGGAGCGGAGCGCGGAGCCCCGTGCAGAGCGGCCGGGCCGAGCCGGGCCGCCCAGCCGGGGCAGCCAGCCCCGTGTTTACGGCTTCTCAGAAGGGACCGGCCGGCAGGCTGGCCGGACGGCCCGAGCTGGCGGTCGGGCAGACGGGGGTCGGGCGGGGCCGCGAGTCGGGCGGGGCAGGCGGCGCTGGCGGCCAGCCCATGTGGAAGTGGATGCCGTCGTACGGTGACCAGAGTCCGGCCGCCTGCTCGGTCTGTCTGGCCCGCGCGGCGCGGCGCGCAATGCATGTGCAAAGTGTGCAGTGGGCGCGACGCAGCACACTGTGTGTGTGTGCGTGAGTGAGTGCGTTTGAGAGCGGCGCGGCCAAGCCGGAGTAGAGAAGGGGATAATCAAGCGGCCTTAATTATTGTAAAGCTGCCTTGGTCGCCTCGGTATATCGGCAGCTAATGGACGCGCGCTGCCTCCGCCCTTAGCCGCCCCAGCCGCCCCGCCCTTAGCCTCCGTGCCGTGGCGTGGTGGTGGGTCGACTCGACATCGGCCGAAAAGAAACCAATCTGTAGGCCGGTCCGCATGCCACCGAGCGCGCGCGGTGTTTTCTCTCCCCCCCCCCCCCCTCCTCCAACCCGTCCGCGCAGAGCTGCCACCGCGCGGGTATGTGCCACCTGGACCGACGGACAAGAATGTCGCACAGCCCTCCCCCCCCCCCCCCCAATCCTCCGGGAAATGCGATTTCTGTCCCGGCTGTTTTATCTTTTGAAGCGGACCTCTGTGAACTTGCGAATGGCGTTTGGTTTGGGGGCTGGATCTCGTTTACTGTGGACCGTAGAGTGTCCATATGTATATTCTGGTGGGCACGTTTTAATTTGGCGCTATTGATCGAGGGAGAACATAGACGCTCTGGTGAGCCCCAACACGTATTTACCCCGGTGTGTGTCTCGCCGTTCTCATCGAGCTTGCCCCCAGCCCAGTACAAATACCAATTTTACTGTGAGAAATGTTTGCAGAGGTTAGCGAAATTAAACCATCAAACTTCAAATTCGTTATGACACTCCGTCTTTACCTTATTCTAAAGGAGCAAGAGAAAGGTTTTTCTACATTTACTAACCACACCGATAGTCAATTTCCAACATCGTCATAACACTTTCCCGGCACTTTACGAACATGCTTTTAGAATGTTGGTCTGCTGTGCGTATCACCAGAAAGGTCTGGATCGCGGTCGCGGCCTGGAGACTGGGCGGAGCAGCGTAGGGGCTGAAGGGCACGGCCTTTAATGAACGGTCTGAGGAGGGGTGGGAGGGAGGGTGATCGGAGTTGTAAGGTTGGCGGTGTGTTGTGGTAGCGCGCCGCCTATGGCGCCGTGTACATTACCCTGCCTTACGCTTTGAGAATGTTGATGATGATCATCATCATCATCATGTTGATGATGATGCCATAGCGCCCGGCGCTGTGTTGTGACTAATCGCTAGGGGTGCGCGGCGGAGGGGTGGTGTGGGGCGGCCCTGGAGGCTGGAGGGGACGCTGGCTATGTGCCGCCCCGCCCTTGCCGCACGTGTGGTCCCCCCGCCGCCCCGGCACGCGAGCAGTCAAGACGGCGAGGAGGAGTTTTCCGCGTTATGAAAAATGATCTCAAAGTGAAGCGGTAGTGAGTGAGTGAGTGCGCCGTCTCGTCTCCTCTGCTCTGCTCCCGGGCGCGCTCGTCCTGCCCTGCCACCCCTCGCCTTCGCTTCGCCTTGGCTCGCCCCGCTGCGCTCCGCCCCGCCCCGCCCCGGCGCGCCGGTCTCTCCAATGCTTGCCTGACTTTCTGAGAAGCCCTCCAGCGAGAGAGAGAGAGAGAGAGAGAGAGAGAGAGAGAGAGAGAGAGAGAGAGAGAGAGAGAGAGAGGGGTGGTGGTGGTTGCTGAGTAGCGTCCGCGCTGGTCGCTGAAGTGCTTGTCGTGTGGATGTGGATGGTTTCTCCTAGAAGAGAGAGGGATGGAGAGAGAGAGAGAGAGAGAGAGAGACGCTATTTGGTTTTTGCCGTAATTACCTGATTATTATTCGTGGTGGTAATGGTGACCGTCGAGCTCAATCCCCGTTAGCAGTACCTCGACGAGCAGCTACTGCATTGGCGGACAGGGGTGATCTGTGATCTCTGCCTCCTCCTGCAGGGTGGTTCTGAAATGCGTTTAGTATAGTGCCCTCTCTTTTGCCCCTTACGGCCGTGCGACAAGGAAAAAGGGAGACTAAACCACTGTGAGGAATCACCTTCTTGGCCGCGGCGGGAGGAGTCCTGGAGGAGTCCTGGAGGAGTCCTGGCGGAGCCTGGCCGGGGCGGGGCCAGGCGACCTGCCGACAGATTCAGAGGAGCGTATCTCCGTCCTTGTCACACGCATGGGTCTGGGCTACTCGGAGTGAGTGAGAGGGCACTACAAAACGATCTTCTGAATCTGGGGGCTGGTGGAGCACGTTGTGCAGGTGCAGTCGGGCGTTCCGTTTTCCCTTTGGAACGCCAACCCGACCCGGGACCCCGCCTGCTCGCACTATGACTATGGGGCCCGGGCCCGGGCGCTGCAACTACTCCATAGCCTTAGCCTGCTGCCAGAGGTGGTCGGATCTTTAGGGGAGCCTTATTCAGCTGGCTGCAGAGAGGCGGCTGCGGGCGGCTGGTCGATTAGCCGCCCGGACGAGACTATTCGCCATTTGACAGAGAGAGAGAGAGAGAGAGAGAGAGAGAGAGGGGGGGGGGAGGGGGGGCATGTGTCTGTGCTACGATGCTGCTTTGCCAGCGAGAGCGGCTGGACCGAGGGGGAAAACAACTTTCAATTTTGGTGAACAAATTTTGTGAATATTTGTGGGATGTTTTGGGGGGTAGAGGGAATTTCTCTGAATTTTCCTGATGTTATTCGGAATTGCAAGTGGTACAAAAATATCAGAGTTGTTTCCGCCTGTTGCCTGGTAGGCTGGCGGAGGTTCCCTTCTGCCTCACACACACACAGGTGCGTTCGTTGGAATTTTACCTACTTTTCTGGCAACACTGGCTGGCCCGCGGCCCTGCCCTGGTGCCAGCCAGCCGGTGTCGCGTCGATACTGTGTGTTGATTGCGTTCGTTATTTTCCTCTTTTTCATTTGAAAGTAAGTTATTTTGCGGGGTGGTGTTGGTTATTTCGTGGACGGGAATAATAGTCGTATAGCAGTCCGATCGCTGCGTCGGGCGACCGACGTCCTTGATGGCGGGGCGGGGCGGGGCGGGGCGGGGCGGTGACTGAGGGAAGGAGAGCTCGCCTCCGGGAGGAGGATGGCTGTCGCGCCCCGCTACACCGCGCCCCGCCCCGCCCCTCCGGAAGTGGACACCGTCGTAAATTACCCCCGAGTCTATTGTGTCCACCCCCCTCTCACCCCCACTCCCCCCCTTTTGCTCGTCCACGTCGCTGCTTTCTTTTATGTCTCCTATTTTTGTCCCGGTTGTTGTCATTTGATTTTCCTGATCGCACGGAGGTGGGGTTGGGGGGGCGGAGGGGTGTCAACTCAGGCCACTGCGTCGTCGTCAGGTGCTGTTGGTGTCAAGTTCGATGGAAAGTTTGTTCGTATTTTGTTTTTGTGTATTATTATTTAACATTTTTGATGTAGAATACAGCGCGTGAGCCTTGATACGGGTTAGTCCGGCTCGCTGATGGGTGAAATAAGAGCCACGCTGTGCCGTCCCAGCTCTTCTGCCCGTTCGCCTTTTCTTCGCCCTTTAAAGAGAGGAAATGGATGGGGAATGATGGATTCTGGCTGTATTGTGTATGTTAATGTGCAGCGGCGTGTCGCCGTTCATTCGTCATTGGGGCGGGCTGCTCGCTGATGGTTTTTATTATGATGACGATGTTGATGTTGACGATGGCGATGATAGTCACGATTATGACGGCTGCGATCCACCCGCTTTTCACTGCAAAAAATAATGACGGTCAAAGTGACGGTATCAACCGCTAATTATTTTCCGGCAGCGCCCGTCAAAAGAAAAGACGGAAATGCCGTACCTTTGATGTTACATATCTATGACAGATCGCACTGTACGGGAACACCGTAGAGGAAACAGTGTGCGAAACAGGGTACGGTGGAGCCGTGTTCTTAGACTGTAACGTGGAAAACCTGGTCTTCTCGGTGGTACGGTGACGCCGTAGTTTGCGCTCCGTACACGAGGAGCGATGTCCAAGAGTGGCATGTACGGCGACACCGTACATAGACTGTCATTTGCCTCTAAATTTTTACAGTGTATATGTCTCGCCAACTGAGTTGCAGTGTGGACGAAAATAATGAAAAGAGTAGAATAATTGGGCGAGGTGACACACTTTTGTGCCTATATTTTCCTGTCGGTTTTGTTCAGCAGGGCAAGAGCAGGAGGTGAGCTCTCCTGTTCAGTGCATAGCTGTGCTCCGGGCGGAGTGGGGTGGGGCAGGGGAGGGCGGGGCGGGTGAGGCGCGCGGTGCTAAGCAAGGGCAGGTTTATGGCCCGGCCGGCCCGGTCTTGTCCGCTGCACACTGCCTTGTAAATTACCGCCCGCGCTCGGCTCGGAGACGCGCCCCCAAACAACGCCGCTGCTGTGTCGTGTCGTCCCACATCGGGGTGGAGGCTCTCTGAGAGGAGGTATCAGACCCACCCCACCCCACCCCCACCTCGAGGCCGTTCTCCGTCTCCGCCATCTTCGTCTCCGCTCAGTTTGTCGGGGTGTGCCGTGCCGTGTTGTGCCGCGGAGTCCCCCTCATTGAGGATTGGCGAGGCACGGGCACGAGTCCTCTTCTTCCTACTACTTTCTATGCGCGGCAGCAAACGCCGTCATCATTGTCGATATCGAAAAGTGTTGCCCGACTCGAGAGTCTGAGCCAGTAGTACGCTGCGCTGCTGTGCGCGGGGCTGAGTTTGCTGAACTGAGTCTCGCGTTGAGTTTGGACTTCGTTCATCATAGGGGATCGATGAGGGAAATTATATCGGCGAGGGGCCGCCATCCCCGTAATCCCGTGTACAGATGGAAGTGTAATCTCTGTGTAATCCATGTAACACTTAACAATTTTGAAGAATCATCACTTCAGTCAAACTTTTTGTTCATCCATACCCATCCATGCCCAGAAACTCATGCGTAATCCCTGTGATGACGTAGTCCTGTGTACATCCTATATCGAAGTGAGCGGCCCCCTCGGTTATCGGGGTGGGGTGGCCCACTCCCAAACAAGCGTGTGTTCTCGATTTATTGGTTCAGCTAAATTTGAAATTAAACTTAAAATATAAATGCTCAGCCCTATCAGAAAAAGCACCATGCAGGGGAGAGCGCGACAGGAATGAGAAGAGATATGAAAAGCGGACAGGCGGGAACCACCAATGCACAAAAAATGTTTTTCATATTTAACTTCCAGCTTTGGCGCGCCGCAGGCCGCAGGCAGGCACATTTGTAGCTCAGCCTCACACGATTTTAACATGCGTCTATAACCTCGTTTATTTTTAAATTAATTTACAGGGTGTCGAGCGACCGGGAAAACCGGGAATTAGACGGGAATTTAATCCGACCGGGAAAAGTCCGGGAAAAGTCCGGGAATTTTGCATTTAATCCGGGAATTGTGGCATTTACGGCAAACATACACACTGCAGTCAAATAAATAATTTTTAACCCCCTAAAAATGGAAAATTTGAGGCTAAAAATGTTAAAAATATACGGGAATTTTGTTGATTTCTGTCCGGGAAAAAGCCGGGCATTTTAAATCCGGACGCCGCTCGACACCATGATTTACTTAGCATGTTACGGTCGTTAAGCTTCGCGTAGCGCTAAAGCGCAAATTGACCTTGCTTAGTGTATTACTGAATCCTTCGAGTGCAGTTAACAAATATGTCAAATATTCATGTCACAATGTGAATAAGATCTCTACTCGACGAATTCTAATTTGAGGCCCGGTATGCGGACGTGAAGCCTTTTTAGACCACATTGAAATATGAGTTTTTCGTAATTGTTTAGTACATTCGAGCTCTGTATCCAGAATTCCCTTTCTTTTATCCCTCGAATCAAGTGCGATGTCACTGTTTACCTCGAGTGCAGTTGAAAGTGCACTTAACTCTAGAATGCATGGTTTTTTTTTTTTTGTGTGTGCACGTAAATAGTAGTCCTATCTTGTTGGCACCTGATGGTGTCGGTGCCCGGGTCGGGTCGGGGTCCCCGGTTGTCCCGTTAGGCGTACCCTCCCCGAGCCGACCCGGCCCCCCGGCCCGGACCCTTTTGTCCCCGCTCTCGAGCCTCCGAGCCTCCCCTACGGAGGGTGTCCTTGAGATCAAGATTTTTGTTTTTTTCTTTTCTGGCAGGAATAAGCCTCTCGCGCGCGACCGCGCATGGCGAATTATGGAGATGACCAATCACGATGTGCTACATCATGTGACCTGTGCGACGGGGCGGGGCCGGGCGGGGCGGCGCGCCGAAGCTAATCGCTCCTGCTGAACGATCCTGTCGGCCGGGCTGTCCTGTCGGGTTACGCGCCGCAGGACCCGCAGGACGTAAGCGGGCGCGACAGGCGGGGCGGGGCGGGGCGGGGCGGGGCGGGGCGGGGCGGGGCGGGGCGGGGCCGGCCAGGCCTGCTGGGGCCCGGCCCGGCACGGCCCAGGCGCTACGACCATTTATCATTCCGACTAAATCTCCCCGTTTGTCGCCCGTGGTTGTTGGAGGGCTCCGGCGCGGCGGGGCGGGGCGGGGCGGGGCGGGGCGGGGCGGGGCGGGGCGGGGCGGGGGCGGCGGACATGCAGACTCACGGTTGGCGGTGGCGGCGCTGCGACCACCAGTGTGAGAGAGATGGGCAGTGTGAGGTAGGCGTCTGTCTTTCTCGCTCTTAACCGCTTACCCGTCGTACCCCGCCCCGCCTCGCCCCGCGGGCCCCTGGACTGAAGGAGGTGGCTACTGGGCAGAGAGCCGAAGTGTTCTCACGGCAGGCGGACTGCCCGGGACTGCCACCCCCCCGGGCCCCCTCGGCCCAGGCCGGCCCAGGCCCCCGAGCCCGCTCAGTTCTTTTGGACGGCTGCCCGCCTGCCGCCCGCCCCGCGCCCGCGGGACCCTACACTGTCCGCCTCGCCGGCCAGCGCTAAGTGGGGGAAACGGTGAATCTGCGTCAGAGCGCTTGCCATACTGGCACGGGGCTCGCCCACCCTCCCGGAAATTAAGGAGAGGGTGAACTCGCCCACTCGCCCCCAGCTGAAATTTAAACTCTTACACCCGTCGGAATGAGCGAATGGGAATTGACAATGCTGCAGAATGTGCGATGCTCGCCCACTTGCGTTTGCGGGGCATGAGGCCGTCATGTCGGCAGCCAGGTCTGGAGAATGTGTGCCTGTCCACGTCAGGTAAAATCATACCTGCCACGGTGTTATGTGATGGCGCCCTGCTCGCTTGCCGGCTCCAGCCCAGGCTCCAGCCCAGGCTGCTCCAGCCCAGGCTGCTCCAGCCCAGGCTCCAGCCCCGGCTCCAGAGCCGGCCCTTGGCGTGGCGGCGCCCCTCGCACCCTGCTCTTATCTCATTTTCCGTATGGATCGTTTATTGTCTTGGGTCGCTGGCCTCCACCAGGTCAGGCAGGACTCGGCCCGGACCTGAGGCGGAGCGCGTATAGGACACGATCAACCCCCTCGCCGGCCGTGCCCCGCACTTGCCCCTCACCGCCATCACCGCGTTCCTTCAGATCTTCCACTCCTGCAAGAACCTCGCCGGCCGACGGACTGGGGTGGTTCGCGAAAAAAAAAAATTAAACCCTCCACGTTGTTGTCATGCGAATATAACGCCTCGCCTCAACGGCCCGGTGGGGTGAGGCCCAGCGTCGCGCCGCGCCGACCCCATGGAGTAGGGGAGTCGCCACGCGAAGCCCACAAAGCGCCGCGCCCGCCCCGGCCTGCCCCGCCCCGCCCCGCCCCGCCCCGCCCCAGTCAGAAAAGCGTCAATTAAACTTGGCGCGGTCGCATGAGTTTGAGAATGGGCGCCCGGTCCTGTCCGGCCCAGCATGGGGGAGGCGCGTCATAGCTAAATTGCTCCCTGCGTTCGGCTCACCGCTGGGTTTGGTGTACCTCCTAGCCCCGGGACCTGCACGTGAATCGCTTCTCCGGCCCCCCTGGCACTACGCTACGCCACTTTCATCGACACTTGCGGCTCGTCGCCAGTCGAGCAGGAGCAGAGCCGAGACAAATGTAATCGAGTGCGACCCGAGCAAGGACCTGGTTAGGTCTTTGGACCCGAGGTCCTCGACTTGACTTGAGAGGACCAGGTGGAACCAGGTCACAAATGACAGGTACCCTAAAACGTAGGTAGCTGGTTTGGAGACTATGACGCCTTAATGGGCTGACCCCGAGGCTGACCCTTCATCTTGAGGTAGGCGCCACTTCGATTTAGGATGTACACAGGATTACGTGACTACATGGATTACACATGAAATTTGTGGGACAACACGTGAATTTCTGGGGCTAAAACCATGAAATATGCACAAGCGGCATTAGGTGATAATTCTCCAAAATTTGGTTAAGTATTACACGGATTGCACAGGGATTACACTTACATATGTACACAGGATTACGTGGCCTGCTCGCCCGATCTCCTTCACTTGATCTAGTTCCGGCCCTGTGCGGTCCAGGCGGCAGGCGAGTCCGGAGCCCCCGAGCGCGCTCATTTGGCATCCCAGCACATGACCGTAAAAGGGGGGGGGGATAGAGGTCGAGCCGGGCGTCCTGGCGCGCCGCTGTGGTGGCGCCGGCGCCAAGCCACGCGGCCCGCTAGGGTAGGGGTAGCTCCGGGAGTATGTCGGTGCCACCCCTATTTGCGCTCTGCCCTCCCTCCCCGTCCCGTCACGGCCCGACCAGCCCTTGCGTGACGTCCCTTCTGTTTGGTATGGTTTCCCCATCCCTTCCTCTCTCTCACTCTCTCCTCCCCCTCCCTTCTCTCCCCTATCTTCACCTTCCCCTCTCTCTCCCTCCACCTCTTTTTCTGCCCCCTCTTTTCCTCCCTTCCTCCCTCTACTCTACCTCCCCATCTTCCTCCTCCTCCTCCCGCTCCACGTGGTAGTGGTATGGTTTGCGTTTCTCCACGGCCGAGGCTGCGCAGAGCGAAACGAAACGGGTCGAGCTCTTTTGGTCTCCCGGAGCTTAAGCCCCTCCGACTCACTCACTCATGTTGAGTCGGTCCACCCCACCTTTGCGTTCCCAGTGCCCCGGCCCCCGTCCCGTACGTGTACAGACAGTATTTGTGCTCGCTCCGCACACAGCTCGCCCGGAGCGCGTCGAGCGCGTGTGTCTCCATGCGCGGCCCTCCGAGCTCACTGCTGCCGGCTGCTTGTATCAGGGAGGCCCTTTGACTCTGGTTGTATTGGCGTGGTGTACTCTAAATTTGAATTGAAAATAAACTTCAAATTCTCATCCCTGTCTGTATAATACAATACGGTAGTGGAGGCGGATGGGAGGCTATGGGATGGGGTGGGAGGCTGCCGCACAAGAATTGCCAGCTTCACATATTTCTAAATGAATGAAAATTGTTCCCAATGAGCTTTCACTCGCCGCAGACCAAAGATATGGACGCACTTTTAGCTCACGTTTACGCAGGTTGAACGGACCTCGTTTACTAGGCGTTGTCGCCCTGCTTTCATGATTGCTCTTTTTTTTAAAACCAGTTTTGAAGAGCCTCTTGAAGAGCGGAGCAGTGGCGGTGCTGACCCCTCCCCCCCCCCCCGCTACTTTTCTCCCTCTTCCCGTTGCAATGATGGGCTGCCCCCCAGACAGCAAAAAATCCGGGCAACAGCCAGGCAAGCACCGGGCAAATCCCGGGCAACTTTGGGCAACCTCCAGGCAACCCCCGGGCAACCCCCGGGCAACCCCCGGGCAACATGCGGGCAACCTGCGGGCAACCCCCGGGCAATTCCGGGCAACTTCCGGGCAATCCCCGGGCAACTTCCGGGCAACTCCCGGGCAACTCCCGAGCAACTCCCAGGCAACACCCGGGCAAGCCCCCCCCCCTTTCCCCGCCACAGTGGGATGTTGATCTGGAGAGAAAATGAAGACGCCTCATCGCTGCACCTGGTCGATATGTGTCGGTGTGTGAGGGCAAACGTTGGGCAACCTGATGGGCAGGTGTCAGGCATGTCCCGGGCACGCGGCGGGCATGTCCCGGGCATGCGGCGGGCAAGCCCGTCATCAATTCCGAAGCCAGAAGCGCAGCAGGGAGCCGTCGAGTCGAGGCAGGAGAAAGCTTTTCCTAGCGCCTGACGAAGCCGTGATAGGCAACCCACCACGCCGGGCTGTGAGGTGGGTGGACTATCTTGCCCCCGAAAAGCGCCAGGCGAAGCGGCTGCGCACCGCACAGTGGGGCAATTCTGTCTCAAGTCACCTGGACCCCCGATTTTGATGTCTCGGATTTTGATGAAACTCGCTGAGTGTGTTCCCTGGGTGCCCTGGACCTCCTCTGCCAAGTTTCAGATTTTTCGGACCCATAGAAAATTTTTAAAAGATACCCCAATTTTGAGTTTTTGAAAAAGGAATATATATATCTATACATTTGCAAATGCTTTTGAATGGCTTATTTACTTTGTTTGATCATGTTTTAGTGGAAAAAAAAATAAAAACATACTATATGTGACCTTTTGAGGAAGTTATGCGTAAAACTAATATGGTATCTTTATTGCGTCTGAATTTTTTACCCCCAATTTTTTTCTCCAAGGTTTCATAGTGGTTCATGGTATCTCTGATATTCAAACTCAACGGCAACAGGTAAACTCAGACAAAAAAAAATAAAAAATAATGTAATTTTTTAATTATCCGAAGTTTACCAAAATCAACTCGTATTCAAATGTTTTAGCAGGAGTGTTGTACTTTTGATATTTTCTCATGCAGGTTAATGTTTAGAGTGTGTTTTAGAGCTAATTAAAAAACATAAACCTCCTAACTAAGTCACAACACTGTCAAACAAAGGGGTTATCATGATTTTAAGTATGTTTCAGGTACACACCACCCTTTGGGAACTATGCTGAGGTCCCGTCTTGGTTCACCACTCAAACTGACAGCAATCCAAAGGTGCTGTTCATGAAAATTGCAAGTCTTCTTCCTGCCAACATGATGCTTTAGACACACAAAAAAATATATTAATAATATCAATAACAGAGAACTTTTAATTTGATATTTTTATTAATGTTGTCTGGTATCTATTAAGGCTTCCCCGAATGACTACCTTAAATTTACTGGAACGAGGTTCTGAGGCGACCGAGGGCATAACATTACTATTTTAAACTGAGTCTATGAATAGTTTCTGAGGCAGTAACCCCCTACCAGTCATGTTGTCTTTTTTCTACAAAATAATGCTTTAGAAGTTAAAACGTAGGATTACAGAATACTCTTCAAACTCAAGTGTGAGACGGTACGACACTTTTTACTGCAGTACCACTGTGTCTCACACATTCAAAAACTATTTTCTGTCGTTGAATAGCAATCACGTTTTGGAGAAACAGCATCAGCTTTGGTTGAAAATCCCGGTTAAAACGAGCTACCATGTGACGGGGTTCTTATCCGGTTCTGATCGCAAACAACAACGTTCCTATAAAATTTCGAAACCATTAATTTACGATTATTTTATGTTTTCTTGTTCCAAACCCCATCACATGGCAGCTCGTTTTAACCGGGATTTTCAACCCAAAACTGATGCTGTTCTCTAAAACGTGATTCCTATTCAACGACAGAAAATAGTTTTTGAATGTGTGAGACACAGTGGTACTGCAGTAAAAAGTGTCGTACCGTCTCACACTTGAGTTTGAAGAGTATGTGTTGATACTAGTACAAAACCTTATTGTGGTAGGCATAGCCCCCGCTTTCATGCTTGTTATCAGAATCAGTTGTACGGCCTATGTGAACTCAAATAGCTTGCAGCCTCCTCCGAACAGCATCAAGGAAGTTACTTTTCCTAATAATACAGTCTGATTGATATTATTATTTTTTTAAATTATTGTGTGTAAAGCATCATGTTCGCAGGAATAAGACTTGCAATTTTCATGAACAGCACCTTTGGATAAAACTAATATGGTATCTTTATTGCGTCTGAATTTTTTACCCCCAAATTTTTAGGCAACGGAGTTGCCTTCTAAAATCGCTGGAAAACGTGCGTGTTTTGTTTCATATGGCCCCTTACGACAGAAAAAAATCTGCTGAAGGCAATTCGATAATATTAAGCATACATTTAGAATGTAATCTAGTACATTCGATTCTGAAGTCTAGTTGAAATCTGTATTGCAGAAATTTTGTAAATTTGAATTGAAATTCGAGTTTCTATGGTAATGCTCGACTCGTCAGGCAAAATGAACAGGGGAAGGGGATATTTTTTCGTGGAGGGGGTAGGCCGAGACGAGCCAACACGGAGCGAAAGAGAAACCTCTAAAGTCTGCGTTCAAACAAAGCCAGATTTTAGTTTCGAGCACAAGAATGAGATATCGTTTTAACCGGGATTTTCAACCAAAGCTGATGCTGTTTCTCCAAAACGTGATTGCTATTCAACGACAGAAAATAGTTTTTGAATGTGTGAGACACAGTGGTACTGCAGTAAAAAGTGTCGTACCGTCTCACACTTGAGTTTGAAGAGTATTCTGTAATCCTACGTTTTAACTTCTAAAGCATTATTTTGTAGAAAAAAGACAACATGACTGGTAGGGGGTTACTGCCTCAGAAACTATTCATAGACTCAGTTTAAAATAGTAATGTTATGCCCTCGGTCGCCTCAGAACCTCGTTCCAGTAAATTTAAGGTAGTCATTCGGGGAAGCCTTAATAGATACCAGACAACATTAATAAAAATATCAAATTAAAAGTTCTCTGTTATTGATATTATTAATATATTTTTTTGTGTGTCTAAAGCATCATGTTGGCAGGAAGAAGACTTGCAATTTTCATGAACAGCACCTTTGGATTGCTGTCAGTTTGAGTGGTGAACCAAGACGGGACCTCAGCATAGTTCCCAAAGGGTGGTGTGTACCTGAAACATACTTAAAATCATGATAACCCCTTTGTTTGACAGTGTTGTGACTTAGTTAGGAGGTTTATGTTTTTTAATTAGCTCTAAAACACACTCTAAACATTAACCTGCATGAGAAAATATCAAAAGTACAACACTCCTGCTAAAACATTTGAATACGAGTTGATTTTGGTAAACTTCGGATAATTAAAAAATTACATTATTTTTTATTTTTTTTTGTCTGAGTTTACCTGTTGCCGTTGAGTTTGAATATCAGAGATACCATGAACCACTATGAAACCTTGGAGAAAAAAATTGGGGGTAAAAAATTCAGACGCAATAAAGATACCATATTAGTTTTACGCATAACTTCCTCAAAAGGTCACATATAGTATGTTTTTATTTTTTTTTCCACTAAAACATGATCAAACAAAGTAAATAAGCCATTCAAAAGCATTTGCAAATGTATAGATATATATATATTTTTTTTTTTCCTTTTTCAAAAACTCAAAATTGGGGTATCTTTTAAAAATTTTCTATGGGTCCGAAAAATCTGAAACTTGGCAGAGGAGGTCCAGGGCACCCAGGGAACACACTCAGCGAGTTTCATCAAAATCCGAGACATCAAAATCGGGGGTCCAGGTGACTTGAGACAGAATTGCCCCACTGTGCGGTGCGCAGCCGCTTCGCCTGGCGCTTTTCGGGGGCAAGATAGTCCACCCACCTCACAGCCCGGCGTTGTGGGTTGCCTATCACGGCTTCGTCAGGCGCTAGGAAAAGCTTTCTCCTGCCTCGACTCGACGGCTCCCTGCTGCGCTTCTGGCTTCGGAATTGATGACGGGCTTGCCCGCCGCATGCCCGGGACATGCCCGCCGCGTGCCCGGGACATGCCTGACACCTGCCCATCAGGTTGCCCAACGTTTGCCCTCACACACCGACACATATCGACCAGGTGCAGCGATGAGGCGTCTTCATTTTCTCTCCAGATCAACATCCCACTGTGGCGGGGAAAGCTTGCCCGGGTGTTGCCTGGGAGTTGCCCGGGAGTTGCCCGGAAGTTGCCCGGGGATTGCCCGGAAGTTGCCCGGAATTGCCCGGGGGTTGCCCGCAGGTTGCCCGCATGTTGCCCGGGGGTTGCCCGGGGGTTGCCCGGGGGTTGCCTGGAGGTTGCCCAAAGTTGCCCGGGATTTGCCCGGTACTTGCCTGGCTGTTGCCCGGATTTTTTGCTGTCTGGGGCCAGCCCCGCGCCGTGCCACTGTCTGTGCTTTTGCCCGGCTCCGCCCCGTGTGCCTGCCACAGTCTTTTGATGGATGGCTGTTGTCCATGCCGACGTGACGGGCGGGGAAGCTTGGGGCAGAAGCAGCGCCACGCCTCGCCACGCCTGCCTCGTCAGTTTTGATCCCTGGACGGTAGTGGTCTACCTGGCTGCCTATAGCCTCGCCGACACCTTTCTCCCTCTCACTCCTTATCCCCCCCCCCCCTCAGCACTTCCTCTTCTTGTCACCCTCCTCGTTTCGGAACCTTCACAACTCGCGTATTGTTTTAACGCACCCCCCACCCCCACCCCCACCTCCCTCCGGTCGTTCGGTCTTTCACAATCGCGCCGCGTTCAGCTCGTCCGTGAAATGTGAGTAGGGTGAAATACTTTGCCCGCCCGCGGCCCGGCCCCGGCCCTGGCGGTTTCTGTTGCAGCCGCTAATGAGGTCTCTCTGGTGCGCGGCTTGTGCGCGAGGGTGTCGCGGAGCGGGCGGGGCGCAAACTCCTGGCCTGGCCCTACAGCTTTGTTTAAAGTTTTTAATTAGTCGCAATTACGGCAACCGAAAAAATAAAAGGCGCGACTTACTATAGAGCGTTTCGCTGCGCTTTTCGCTGGTCTGGGCTGTGCGGTGCGGTGCTGGCCTGGCTGGACCGCTGACCGCTCTGCGCTCGGTTGGGCGTGGCGGGCGGCCAACTCGGAGAAACCGCCTGCACAGATGTGCTCGGAAATACAGCGATTTTCTCCTAAATGCACTGTATTGTTTGTGAGATACACACGATAAATGCAAGAAATGTACACGTAAATAATACAAGAAAATGCCAATCCTACCCAGAAATACTAGTGAGCGGTGCTCGCTGGAGCAGGACGGGTCAGGGTCACTGTGGGCCGAAAACTGTCAAAGGTGGTTGTAGAGGGGGTCTACTAAAATGACCCGCACGATTCCGTACGACGTGTCGTGTTCAGAAAGGCCCTAGACTGGCCCGGGACGTGCACACGGCACTGTGAAAAATACTCGTAAGGGTTACGGGAAAATTTTCCATGATAAAAGTCGTAAAATTACAATTTGAAATTGTAAATTTACAAGCACTCCCTATCGACTTGGAATTCACCGACGAGCAAGAATGGGCTGTCGTACATTTACGACATATTTCGTAAATCGAAATTACAAAAAATGTCGTAAATTTACGAGGATATTTTTCACAGTGGGATGTCGGGGATTGATTGACCGACTATCGACCTCGAGAACACTGGTAAACGAAATTTCGTTCCCTATGATTATGAGTACTTTTTTTTTTTTTTTTTTTTTTTTTTTTTTTTTGAAAAAAAAATATTTATTTAATTATTTTTTTTCCGATTTTTGTCTTATGGTGTTGAGGTTCTGCCGCTCACCTAGAAAAGTACTTGGGAAGGCTTTCGTAATAATTTGCTAAGCATCTGGCAGATTTGGCTCTGAATGGGGCGTCGGATCTCGCAGGATAGGCAACACGATGTCACCTGTGCTGTGCGGGTTGCCCTTCGGGCGGGCGTTATAGTCAGACCTTGAGCTTCTGCGGGGCTCGGATCTTGTCTTTGTGATGCGCGGGGTGGGGCGGAAGTAATTTAATTTGGATCAAATTGGAGACTTGAATCGTCGGAACCGAACGCCCTCGGGAGCCTCCTCGAGCTCGGCGGCGGCGCGGCGGCGCAGCCCAGCTGCTAACAAGCCAATTACAACAGGTGGCGAGCCGCAGCGCGGCGGGGCGCGGCGGGGCGCGGCGGGGCGTGCGATCCGGACCCTATCCGCGAGGCGTGGCGTGGCGTGGCGTGGGGAGACGAGGCGAGGATGGGCTGAAACGTACTGGCGCTCTTGTCGATCGCGCGGCGGGCGGCGGGGCGGTGGCGGTGAGGGGTTGATTTCTGGCCGTGGTCTTTGCTGCTGCTCGCGGTCCTCCTCGCTGCTCGCGCTCGGTTTGATGGAATCTGTGGATTGGCGTGGCCGCGGGACTCTCAATGCCCCCACCCCACCACTTTTTTTTTCCTCCCGCACCGCACCGCCTATTCCCGCTCGCCTGCATGCCTGCCATGACTGACTCTAAACAGAGGCGAGCGGCCCGGCCAGGCCTGGCCCGGGACGGAGCTAAATAAAGATTCGTGTGTTAGTGTTGGGCTTGTGGGGTGCGCCGGGGCGGGGCGGGGCGGGGCGGGGCAGGCGAGCGGGCGCGTTCGCTTGAGCCTCCTCTCCTACTCCTGTACGGCTAAGCGGCTAAGCGGAGCGGCGCGGAGGCTTAGGCCAAGGCGAGGAACTAGACCTTGTGTTGCACGGCTGCACGGCCAGGCTGAGGCCCCTCTCGACCCCATCCTCTCCCTGCCCTTCACCACCCACGGTGTAGGGTGACCGGTGACCGCCCCCCCACCTGTCTGCGATTCACGTGACAAGACTAACGTTCGTGTTCCTCTTGTCTTTTGTTTCAGAAATGACAGGGCAGTAGCCATGGCGCCCTCGGCTCCCCGGCCCCATGGCCGCCCCCCAGCCGTGGCCGCGGCGCGGAGGACGTCCTCCGTCATGGCCCTCCTGGGGTGGGCCGCCCCCCTGGTGGCGTTCGTCCTCCTGCTCCTGGTGCAGCAGCACGGCGCCCAGTCCACCTGCGGTCCTGGCCTTTCCACCCCTGGAGGTAAGTAGCGGTAGTCGGTCGTAATCGATCGCCTCCGTATTTGTTTGGAGTTTTTCTATACCACCTTTGACTTTCAGGGTGTTTGGCTAACGTTGCGTGTCTTATGTTTTCTCCAGTGACCATACCGCAGGGGGACATTATTCTGCTGGAAGGCGACCTTCTTGAACTGTACTGTGTGCTGAACCTGACCCATCCGGCCGTCAAGGGGCGCAACGCCAGCCACCTGATGTTCTACCGGCAGAACAAGACGGTGGCCCCCGAACACCTGCACGTGGTCAACGAGACGACGCTCAAGCTGACGATGCGGCCCAACGTGTCCTCGGCCATGTACTACTGCAAGCTCAACAAGTGGGAGGACGCGGCGCCCGACGTGGTCTGCTTGAACAACGTGGCCGTCGGCTGTGAGTGCCCCTCGCCTCGTCATGATAAAGTGTCTTGACGCTTCCTCCCATTTTATTGTGCGATCTTAAAAAATGTATTTCTTCCCCTCTCCAGATGCACCTCAAGATGTCAGCGACTTTTCTTGTATCTCTCAAAATTGGCAAAACCTCACCTGCACTTGGAAGAAGAAATATAATCCCGTGAAGACTAGATACACTATTTGGTATCGGTTGCCAGGAAGAGCTGGAGGAAGGTGAGTTCGTCAGATTTTGTTATCTTTTTTGTAAGAATCTCCAGACTTGTTCTCAGTTTTCATCTCTAACATTTTACTTTTATGTTTTAGAACAAAGTATGCATGTCCAGAAGAAACCGATGTTGAGGAGGATCGCTGTGTCTGGAATGAAGAAACAAACCCACCTTATCGCCAACCATATGAAACGTATTTCTTCCACATTGAAGCAGTAAACCACTTTGCCAACTCAACATTTAATCACAAATTCAATCATTATGCTCATGGTTAGTATTTACTTTTCCTGTTACCTTCACACATTTAAAAATTTTGTTTACACTCTTAATTTTTCTGACTTTCTTTTACAGTGATACCGGCTAAACCTGAAAAATTCAAATCGTTCCATAAAACAGCATACAGTGTCTATCTTGAGTGGATGATCCCATATCCACTGCAAAACTTCCCGCCTGGAGTCATACATCGCGTGGAATATCTCCCTCAATGGGAGCCCATCGATTCGTGGCATAGTGTTGACACCTCTAGAATTGGCTCCAAAGAAAACAACAACAAGAAAACATTAAATATAACATCTTTGAAATATGCCAATACGTTTTACGATATCAGAGTTTACCTTAAATCTGCCAAGGCTGTTTCCAATGATGATAGCCTGTGGTCGGCTCCTGCTGCTATGACTATCAAGACTTTGCCGGATTTGCCTGGAGCACCTCCAAGAACAGATATTGGCAGCTTTGAAGTCTTCAACCATGTAGACAGCCGTGACATCTACATTTATTGGCAAACTATTCCTGATTATCTACAGAATGGAGACATGTTCAGCTATAAAATTATTGGCATTGATGAGGATAATGTGCCTGTGTAAGTTATTGGAACATTCTTTTACCCTCACTGTTATGTTATCTTTTCAAACTTGTTATTGACATAAAATTTTTTTAGGTCTAAGAAGCCTGCAGAATTGAATAAGAAGTATGCTAAATACTCAAAGATGGATCTTAACAAAAACTTCCGTTTTCACATTGTTTCTGCCAATTCGGAAGGCCATTCATTAAATAAGAGTGAAATTGTCATTCCAAGCCGGGTACAAGGTAAATTTTAATTTTAAATGCAAACTGTAATTTAGAAGGTTCCCATGTGGTATAAGTCTCAATATCAATCCATGAATTTTTTTTGTAGTTCCTCCTGGACCCCTCTCTGTGACCAAAGTGTTTTATGAAAATGGTACATATGAACTTTCATGGAAACCGCCCTCAGATCAAGAAGAAATTGATAGCTACACTATTTTTTGGTGTGACAGCATTTATGATCATATGTGCTCGGTAAGAGTATTACTGGTGTCAGCTGTCATGCGTTCCTCACAATAAAAGTGTCCTGACTAAAGTTTCCATAAATCTGTTTTTTTCTAGGGTTATTTAAATTGGACTCATGTTTCAAGTAACATCACAATTAAAAATATGACTGTTGAAGATGACAAACCCTACCAGTTTGCTGTTTCAGCAAACACCCGCAACTCAAGCAGTGGAATGGTTTGGGCTTCGTGCACTATTCTTTATAATAAACGTAAGTTATATAAATCAATAAAATTGCTTTGGACCATATGCTAACTTGCCTTACACTCATGGTATAATTTTTTTTTTCTACAGCCATTCAAAAGATGAAGAATGTTTGGGTAAAGAAGGTTGGATCAACATTCATGGAGATGGTTTGGAATTTGGATTGCTTGGATAGAAATGGCCTTGTTATTGGATTCAGGATCTATTACTGCCCTGTTCAGCACAAAGGTCCAGAATGCAAAAGTAAGTTTTCTTTCATATTTTCTCCTTAAAACCAGTATTGTCTTTTTCCCTACTAACTTTTTTTATTTCTGAAGATCACATATCATAATTGTTAATTGTTTCCCCTTCTAACTTTTTTTTCATTTCTGAAGATTACATATCATAATTGTTTTTGTTTTTTCAGGTCCCAATCAAAATGTCACTGTTATGGATCCCCAACAAAGTTCTGCTAATCTTACCGGCCTCAGACCATACACCACCTATAGTATATCCATTGCTGTACTAAGTAGTGGAGGAGAGTCTTTACCAAGTGACCCCTTGTATAATGTTACACTGGAAGCAGGTACTTTCATTACTGGAAAAATGTTATGATATTTTCTTGCTCATGTTTGCACTGACTTCATTCACTAACTTTAATCAATTCTTTATTTCAGCTCCTAGTCCTCCAACCAATGTCTCCATTGTTAGTATTACAAACACAACTGTCACAATTACTTGGAATCCTCCTGAAGAAAGGAATGGTGTCATTACCAAGTATGAGGTTCATTATGATGGAAAGGTGCAAACCAAGGATAATGATAATAGAGTTAAACAGGAGTTAGTTTTGAAGAACCTTACTAGTTACTACAACTACAGTATTAGCGTGGCTGCATGCACTTTTGCCTGCTCTGACAAGTCTCCTCCTCTCACTGCTGAAACTAAAGTTGGAGGTAAGATTTTTGCATCCCTGCTCCCTTAATACTTTTCTTTTCCCAATTTTGTGCTAGTATTCCTGGGGCGTATGATGATGCTTTTATTCCACCTGCCTGTATTTTTTTACTCATCACACAATTTTTTCTAACAGTACCTGGCATGACAAGCACTCCACATGTACAACATCTCAACCAGTCTGTCTTGTGGATCAACTGGGATCCCCCCGCTCGACCATCTGGTCTTCTTGATTACTATGAAGTTCTGATTGTGCCTCCTGGAGGGGACAACTCCACTACTCAAACTCTGAGAACAGAGAGTAAGATACTTCTGTCCTTTAATTTTTATTTTGACTTGCCATTTTTCCTTGTATCCCTTTTCACATCATTTTATTTTTAACAGATACTTCATTATCCATTCGGATTGAGGGATGCTCGGAAGTGAATCAACCACACTCATTCTCTGTGCGAGCTGTTAATGTGGATCCTAGCAACTCGACAAAAACCTTCAAAGGACCGTGGAGTAAACCACAAGAAGGCAGCTGTTACACTAATGGTACTTATTATTATGATTTCTTACTCATTAGGTCTGATACACTTCTTACATATTATTTATGAAATCTATTTGTTTTACAGATCTACCTCAGTATTTGAAGATTATTATCTATATCTTGATGTTAGCATTAATCATTTGTGTCAGTTGTATGATTATTTGCTTGGGTAAAAGGTATGTGTCGAGAAACAGTTTCAGTTTCCATTCAATTATTATTTGGTTTTGCTTTGTATTGATGGTTTTCATTTGTACTTTCAGGATGTGGTTAAAGTGCAAAGATATGAGAGATGTTGAAGTGAAGTTACCTCCGGGAATTGTTTTGCCATTGGTAAGAATAGCAAAAAGTCAAAGTGTTCATGGACAATTTAATTTGTAACTTGGAAATCGCTCTAACTCTTTCATTTGTTTCTGTTCAGGCGCCTGAGCGCGATCAGGACTTTACAATGCACCAATGGGTCACTCACAACCATGACACCAAGCCACCTCGTCCTGCTGCTGATGAAGAGGTAAGCAACATTGTTTTAGTCAGTTTTGATTTCTGCTACTGCTGAAAATTTTCTTCCCTAAACGTATTATAGATTTGTCAGCAGTCAATTAATATAATGGTACATTTTTTCGCTTCTACAGCGACTTCTTCAGCAGAAGGACGACCACCACCACGATCGAAATATGAGTGGAGATAGCAGTGGATGCAGCTCTGGTCATGAGAGTGTTTCGTCTTCAGCAACATCAGGGACACACATTTCATCAGATTCTGGAACTGAAGTGGACAGGGTAAGCGCAATTGTTATTAGTCGTGATCAAGACCATTGACAATCTTTGTTCGTTTAGATGTATTTAATACTTAGTCACAAGTCCAATTGCTGTCACTAACTTTTTGCGTTTTTCTCAATGTTTTCTCTCTGCCTCTCAGAACGAGCCGGGCTTCAGCGATCCGTCGTGGGAGGCAGGCTCAGGCTCCGACTCGGGCTCCGTGGGCAAAGGGCAGCAGCGCGGTGCTCCGGCCGCCAACAAGGGCCCCGTCTGGAGCGAGGGGTACACGTGCGTGGGCGGCAAGGGCAAGTCGTCGAGCGCGAGCGTGCGCAGCACGCCCAACCTGAGCGAGCCGGACCCGGGCTACACAGTGCTGAGCCTCGTCAGCTGGCCCAGCTCCAGCAGCATCCCGGACAAGCACCTGCAGGTGCAGCACGTGCAGCTGGCGCAGCCTGCCCGCGGCTACGTCGCCCTGGACGCGGCCTCCGCCCTCCCGGCGCCCGTCGCCCCGCCCAAGGGCGTCAAGCCGTCGCCCTCGATGCCGATCCCGGGCGCGCAGCCGCAGCCGCAGGGCGGCTACGTGTCGCACTCGCCGCCCTCCATGCTCTGGGAGGCGCAGCCGCTGGCCTCGCTCTCGCCCCAGCCGCAGCCGCAGCAGCCGCCCAAGGGCTACGTGCAGACCGGCACCAAGGAGCAGCAGGCCTTCACCCCCGAGTCGGAGGGCAGCTGGGACGAGCCCTTCGCCCGCCTCGCTCAGCAGCAGCAGCAGCAGCGGCAGCAGCCTAGTGGGGGATATGTGATGGCGGGGGAGTGTGGTGTCAGACCCAGTCGGACAGAGCCCGCCCTGTGTTCCGCCCTCGGCAACGGGTACGTGATGGCGCCGGACAGCGGCCTGCTCAGGGACAGGCATAAATCGGAGGCGAGTCCCGTGGCGACGGGGCCGGGGACGCTGCCGCTGCCGCTGCCGGGCGCCAAGCAGGTCCACGAGTACGTCCTGACCGGCGAGCGCGACGCGACCCGGGACGCGCCGCTGCTCGTCCTGGACGCGCCGCTGGAGCCGCCCAAGGCCTACTGCCGCGTCAGCGAGCGGGAGGTGCGGCCGGCGGCCCCGGCGGTGGCGGCGGCGGGCGTGGGCGTGGGCGTGGGCGGCTACGTGCCGCATAGACAGCTGGAGCAGCGCAGCCCCGGCGTGGCGCCCGGTGTGGCCGAGTAGTCTGATACTGTGATGTGATTCCCCTCGTGATCTGTGATTTTTTTTTGTGAGTGGTGCTGCTGCTCCTCTAGCCTGCCCTGCTGTTTTAACCTTAAGACAAGCTGTGACAATGTCCGCTGGACTGAACCTTCTCTCTTGAACGGGCTCATCCTATCTTCCTTTGCTTAGACTCGCTGTACTTTAAAATGTTGGCTCATTTTTAAATATTTTTTTTTTTCCTTTTAAACGTCATTAAGTTCCTGTTAGCACCACTTGCATGTATAAAGTGTTATGAATGTCTATGTTGATATTGTATCTATTTATATAACACATGTTTGTATCATGTACCGTAACTAATCTAATTGTGATGTAACTGTGCCACATGTTCTGAGAAATGAAATTAGCAGCAACAATGAAGAGCAGTTTGTGTCCATGAACCGGTTTTAATTTATACCAGTGATAAGTGTATATTTTAATTTATAATTTACGGATCTGTACCTGAAAACTTTTACAGATAGTTATTAGCTAAGCATTTTCTCTGTGTCTACAGGTAAATTTAAGATGTTATATACATATATATAAATTTATATTTGTTTTGCACACAGCATCTTCATGTCTTTTGTTAATTCTATGATGTTGCTTGCAAAGTTGTACATTATTATACTGACTGCAAAAATATGTGCCATTTTCTGTTGAGAGTGCATACAAGTCCAATACAAGTTCCTTCCAGTCATCTTGTCTTTTTCTTTTTCTTTCTTTTTACGTTTGATTGGTGGTGTGAGTAGTTATGAGAATCTCATGTCTGCAATGATAGACTTTGGCTGGAAATTGGATCAATGTCTTTCTAAGGCCTTTTGCTGAATTCTTTTGTTGTCAATGGTGCTATATTAGATTGTCAACTTTAGTAATTGATGTTTCACTCTAAAATATTAGTTGTCAATATTCAAATCAATTCTGGGGAGTATAAAGTTATCTGTTCTAGAGAATTATGAGCAAGACTCATTCTTAGTTTAACAGTGGCATAGTTTCTTTTATTTCAGTACAAATTTCATAATTTACATAACATTTCTGTATTAAAAATATTATCGGTGTTTTGAGTGTCTTATTGTGTTGCTTTTACTCTAGACTTAAAATTACTGATGTATCCAGTTCTGTATCAACTTTTCTTCTACTTTTTCCATGAATTGATTATTGTTTTATCAATGGTCATCACATTATTTTATATATATTATATATATATATATATTTATATATGTATATTATATTACAGTATAGCATGTGTTTTAATCAGTTGTCTTTGTGTTGTTCAAAGCTATTCTGCACATTTCTTGCCAGGCTTCAAGTAAAAGCCTTTTTATCAAATTCACTCATGAGTATTCGATGCACCTACCTGTAAAGTGTTTGTTGGAATTTTGTGTAATTGTTCTGAAGTTTGCTGTAGTTTCAAGTCATATCTTTGATGATACTGTACTTAATGTGTTAGTAATTGATGTTTAGAAACTTCTTAAATGTTTATGAGCTCTTGGTACTTTTCAAAACTTCTTAAGGAGCTTTCTGAATTCTGCTCTCAGAAATTTAGGAGGGGAAAAAATTTTAAAAATTTCTGGCCAAGTTCTGCATTGGAGGACCAGTATTTTTTGCTCAGAAGAATTGTGAAGACTGGAATGTGATGTGGAATCTCTTCAAACATTTCATGACGAGTGCATATGCACCATTTAGGAAGAAATCTTTGATGAGAATTCTTTAATTAAATGTTAATTATTTATCTGAAATTCTCAGATGTGTAGTTTTATTGGAAAAGCAGAACCTTAACATTTAAACAAAAGTAATGATCTCACACAGTCAATCTCTCCGCCATCAATATTTTTGTACTTGTCCTTTAAAATAAAACAAAAAGAAAAAAATATGTTTAGAGCTTTCAGCTAGCTTCTACAGAAGTATTGAATGTCCTTTACAAAATATGACTTCTCTTTCAAATGTACTGCTGTATAGTTGAGCTTTTGCTGTGCTGAACTTTTAATGAGGTCTTTCAAGGACTTTGAACTTGTATCAAAGTATTCTATTGAGCCTAGTGTTGCACATTTCTTGTCTAGTATAGAATAGACTTTACCCTCAGTTTTTGTTTAATGTCCATGAGATTTTGTAGTGCCAACTTTCCATTCTGCGAGTAGTTTAGTCATCCCAGTGATTCAAATGATAACTACATTTTTTATTTTTTTTTGCACGTACTTCCTTTTGAGTGACTATTGACAAGAAGTGTGTTAGTTCAAAATGGCATGTAGTATTCTACTTGCAAGCATACAATATTAATTTCGCACTTTTCCATTAAAAACATATTGTTCCATTAAAGAGCACTTGGTGTCACGAATTCTGTTCTATTTGTTAAGTATGCATAACCTAAAGTGATTTCTCTCTTAGGTAATGTGTCAGACAACTTTCCTCTGTAAAGTTAATGCAGATAAGAATTTATGTGATGAAAGACATTGTTTTATTTTGTAGTTATCAGAGGGAAAGTCTTATAAACGTACTGTAATGTAAACAAATGTTGATACAAAAGTGATTTATTTTCTGTTCCTGTTGAATTGCAAATTGTATTTTCTTGTCAGGCTGCTTCCACACTTAGTTTTATCTTGTTATCTGTTCTGCTAGTTATTGTTATAGATATGTTTGAGTTTCACTTTCATCAACTAATTTTATGCTGTATGTTAGTGAGAACTTCATGCGATACAATTTCATCATGACTGCATGCTGTGATCTCACAGAAGTATTAAAAAAGATTAAGTTTTTAAATTTGAATTTATACTCAAGGATTACAAAATTCTTTTCAATTTTTTAGCTCCAGCTGATATTATTTCTTTTTGTTTTTGCTGACTGATTAATGTGTGCATGGAAGTGTCTCATGGTTCAGACAAATTGTATAAATGTTATGTTAAAGCTGATTGAAATTATAAATGTTAATGATGTGGAAGGAGCCAGGACCAATATGCCTGTGTAAAATATCTCTTGTAAATATATCTGTGTAAACTAAAGTAAATAGATTCTATTGAGACACTACTCTGGCGTTTTTGTGGGGGGAAAATCATGACTCTTGAAACTCGACATCTGAAATGCATAACAACTCATGGACTCTTTGGTGAGTAGTTCCAATCCACACACTCACTCAGATGATATGTGGTTTCGTCCTCGCACCGACGGACACCAATCTCTCTCCGCTCGCACCGTCACCCAAGCGCGTTGGAGCGACAAGGATAACGTGTGACAGCGATGTACTGGGGAAGACTGCGAGACAGGGGGTCTGCTCAATATTCCATGAGGACCGGGCTGCGATAGCGGAGGTAGCGACACGTTATCTATCGGGATGAGGCGTGGGATGTCGGTGACGGTGGTCTGGTTCTGATCTGCGCGCAGCGCGGGGAGGCGGGAAGCGGAGGACACCAAGTACCACAGCAGTGCGGCGTGCGGTGCCAGGCGGCCCGGCCCGGCCAGGCCCTTGCCTTGCCGTGCCTGTGTGTGAACAACAAAGCCACATTGCCCAGCTCAGCTCAGTCTGCTGCTGCTGCTGGCGCTGCTGCTGCTACTGCTGCCTCCACGGCCTCCTCCACCGCCGCCGCTGCCGAGGCTGTCGGGCCGGGCCGGGCCCGCGGCGTGGTCCATAGGGCCAGGACGACGTGGTGGAGTCGACGTCGAGCCGAGCCGGGAGCCGCAACTATTCCACTCCAGTCCAATCCCCTATCAACTGCAGACAGCGTGGCGGAAACGCGCTCGCCTCGGCCGGGCCCCGCGGAGAGCTGCTGAGCTGAGGTCCCCTGGAGCTGCGCCCACCGCGCCCCACCGCGCCCCGCCGCGCCCCGCCGCGCCCCGCCGCGCCGGATATGTGACGACGGCGGAGGACTAGCTGCCGGCAAAGCAACAAGGGGCAATCTCAGAAGATATGAAGTGACATTGAATCGGGCCGAGGAGCGCGCAGAAGTTTTCGTGTGACTTGACTCGCCGTGGTGCATATTGAAAAGTCTCGGTGCGCTCGGCTCGCTCTCTCCTCCGCCCCCGCCCCGCCCCGCCCCTCCGCGCGCGGCGCGCCATGCACAGCAGCCCTCCGCCGTGCCCGTGCCGCAGACCAGTTGGATATGGGGGAAGGACCTAGCAGGACTTTGAACCCGTGGAAGTGAGCAAGTGAGTTAGGAGGAAGAGGAAGCAGGCCGCGGCGCGGGGGGCGGTGGCAGGCGACGACGGCTGAAGGAGAGTGGCCTGGGCGGGGGCCTGGGGCCCGAGCTCAATCCGAGCCGGCGGGACGGCGACGCGGCGCGGCACGGCGCGGCCCCGCCCCGCCCTGCCCTGCCCTGCCCTGCCCTGCCCTGCCCTGCCCTGCCCTGCCCTGCCCTGCCCTGCCCTGCCCTGCCCTGCCCTGCCCTGCCCTGCCCTGCCCTGCCCTGCCCTGCCCTGCCCTGCCCTGCCCTGCCCTGCCCTGCCTGCCCTGCCCTGCCCTGCCCTGCCCTGCCCTGCCCTGCCCTGCCCTGCCCTGCCCTGCCCTGCCCTGCCCTGCCCTGCCCTGCCCTGCCCTGCCCTGCCCTGCCCTGCCCTGCCCTGCCCTGCCCTGCCCTGCCCTGCCCTGCCCTGCCCGGCATGAATGGTTTGTATTTTTGTAGATAGCGGGCGATATATCTGGAAGTGCTTGCGCGCGAGTCCCGGCCGGCCGGGTCGGGCTCGGCCCGGGGCAGCAGGGGCGGCCGCAGTCCTTGCCGGGCAACCCCGCGCCGCGCCGCGCAGCCCCGACCTGAGCCGTCACCCGCGTCATCCGAGTGACACCCTCCCTCCGGTACCCGCGGGGGTGCGAGCGCCAGCGGGCCCGCGGGGCGCGGGTCGGGTCAGTCGACATGACTGTCCAGGTGGGTCCGCAGCACGGTGTGCCTGCCTGCTCTGCTCTGTGGCACCAGGGATTTGTTTTAATTTTTCGTGGTTGCGCGCCCTGCTGCTCCAGCAAGCTCCACTTATTCACAAGGTTTTGTCGCGGCGCAGGTGTCCATGTGTCGCGAAGGGATGATCCCCATTCGCTTCCTGTCTGTTTTGCACGGATTTCTGGACAGGCTACGCTGCCCCCCCCCCTCCTCTCAACCTCCCCCGGTACCTGAAGTGGTACCTTCAACGCGCGACTGGTTGTGAAAAAAAGAGAGAAAAAAAGAAAAGAAGAAGAAAAAAAACTTTTCGCCAGCTATGGGAAATGGTTATTCCCTGGGCTTCAAAACACTCAAAGTGTATCACGCATGAAAAAGTTTCATAGTAGAACTCGGAAAAATGCCATACTCCGAAACCTTTTCTTTTCTTTTTCTTCTTTTTTTTAGTCTAGTCTCGACTGCACCGCCTCTCCTCGAGGAAGGTTTTCAACTAAGATCGTACTTGGAACCACATAGCCACGCCGCACCCGCTACGCGCTCGGAGCATGCCGTACGCGTCAATGCCAAGCGCACGAGGGGTAAATAACTCCGAATTTTGATGTACACCACTAATTCAAAATTCACACTAATTCAAACTAATTCACTCGAATTCAAAACAAATTCAAGCGAATTTAAGGAATGACCTCAGAAAATACACGCACATCTGATCCAAATTATTCTCTCAATTACATGATGAAATAGGATTTTTAGTAAATTATTGTGAATGATTTCGATTTATTCCAAATTATTGGAAATTAACTTGCAACTGCGCAAAATAATCACAATTATTTCAATTATTTTTTAAAACTTTCAGAAACAAATTTTGCTCTGCAATTGAAAGGGTGGCGTGAAAACATGGAAAATTTTTGCGGCAGTAAACCTCCCGAAGGAGGTTGCGGTTCCCGCCAGGCACAGGGCTTTTACCCCCTGTGGCAGCCAACTGCTTCGGTGTTCCATGGGAACCGGCGCTTTGCTGACTGCGATCCTATCGCGCAATTCGACAGATTTGATCCCCGTACCACCATTGGCCTACCCCTAGAGGTACGAGCGGTGTCAAGAGCGTTAGACTTCCTGATCCCAGTTTCAGAGGCCTTACCTCAGAGGGGTACGCGGGATTCGAACCCACAACCCCGAGTGCCGACACGTAGCCAGAACAGGAAGCGACCCAACGCCCAGAGCCACCGAGCCAACGGCGGTGAGACGTGTTTAACTTCTGTCCTCCTGGCTGGAGGCTGCAGGATACGGCAAATACGACTCGAACCCGTCGCACTGTACAGTCATCGTGGCGTCGTGGCTCAGTTGGTAGAGCGCGCAACACCGAACCGAGTGGTCCGAAGTTCGACTCCCACTTGGGAAAGTGTTTTTCGCGCTTGACATTCTCTTTAGCCGCAGCTGGATGGCAGGTCAAATAGAAGTTAAACACGTCTCACCGCCGTTGGCTCGGTGGCTCTGGGCGTTGGGTCGCTTCCTGTTCTGGCTACGTGTCGGCACTCGGGGTTGTGGGTTCGAATCCCGCGTACCCCTCTGAGGTAAGGCCTCTGAAACTGGGATCAGGAAGTCTAACGCTCTTGACACCGCTCGTACCTCTAGGGGTAGGCCAATGGTGGTACGGGGATCAAATCTGTCGAATTGCGCGATAGGATCGCAGTCAGCAAAGCGCCGGTTCCCATGGAACACCGAAGCAGTTGGCTGCCACAGGGGGTAAAAGCCCTGTGCCTGGCGGGAACCGCAACCTCCTTCGGGAGGTTTACTGCCGCAAAAATTTTCCATGTTTTCACGCCACCCTTTCAATTGCAGGGCAAAATTTACTTCTGAATTTTTTTTAAAAATTAATTGAAATAATTATGATTATTTTGCGCAGTTGCAAGTTAATTTCCAATAATTTGGAATAAATAGAGATCATTCACAATAATTTACTAAAAATCCTATTTCATCCTGTAATTGAGAGAATAATTTGGATCAGATGTGCGTGTATTTTCTGGGGCATCCCCGAATTTAAAACGAATTCAAGTAAATTCACAAAAAGATCACAATAATTTCAAAAAAAAACTTTGCAATAAATTCAAAAAATTCAAAGCTAATTCAAAACGAATTCAATTCAATTTAGACAAATTCAATTCAAATTCACGCAATTTGTACACCGAATTCAGAGTTGTTTACCCCTCGCAAGCGCACTACTGCTCCACGCTCCACTTGTTGGAGTGACAAGTGAGCTTAAAGTTGGTCCCTTGAAGGGGCAGCGTATACAGTCCCGGAATCCAGGGTGCGGGCGGGCTGCATATCTAAAAATGTCACCGGGGTTTTCTTAGCACCTGGTTTTGAACGTTTTTCTAAAGTATTCATGCCATTCTGCGCTTAACTGTTTTAAGGTGCCCCCACAATCAACTCATCGGGAGGTGACGGAACGAAATTTTGGGCACCAGGAATTTAATTCCTGCTTCCCCCTGCGCTTGTGCTCTCCGGGTAGGCCACAACCTTCACACGAGTGCTTGGCGGGTTGGCCTATCCAGTTTGTCGCAGGCGTTCCGCCTCGGTAACGGCCATTGTCATTGTGGGGGTGCCATTAGAACATATTCTATATATTTTTCAGAAATATTCCGTACAATTCGGAATATTTTCCATAAATTTCAAAAACTGCTTATTCCGAAAAATCCCTTCAGAATGTTTCGGGATGTTTTGCTAGAGCACCTGAGATTCAAGTCAACCCCTCGGCAGCGTAAATGTAAAAACAGTTCGATTGCTTCAACTATATACTAGAGCGTGCGCTAAAACATTGAGTAACGAAAGGAGTGCACGGATGCAGAATGACCGCAGTTCAGATAGTAGTTTGCAAACTGCAGTTCGACCGATACAGTTTAAACTGTAGATAAAACACAGTTTCTCCCACCCGGGCCTAGCCACCGCCATTCCCGAGAGAGTATATGTGAGTGTGTCCGTGCTTCCAGGTTATGGACGCGGGCTGCTCGGACCCGGACTCATCCCAGGGGCTCGCCAGCCTCCTCAACCTACCCCCTTTGCTCGGGGGCGCTCCGACAGCCGTGCCCGTGTGCACCCCAGTCGGCTACATGGGCGCGGGGCCGGAGCCGGGAGCGGCGGGCTTTTGGGGCCACTACTCGGACCCGCCCCAGGCGTGCATGCTGGCCCAGGTGGCGTACGACGCTGACCTGAGCCCCAACGTGCCACACAGCCCCGCCGAGGAGGGCTTCACCTTCTGCACCGACACTTGCAGCACGCCAGGTATAGGTCCTACTCCTGCTCTCGCCACTCGACCGCACTGTTTGCTCCCGCTTCACTCAGCGCCTCGCGCTGCTTCCAGGCTCAACGACGTCTTCATGGACCGCCGAGTTCCCCGACCTGGACTCGGACCTGGACTTCCTGCTGGGCGACGGCGGCGCCCTGCTGCTCTCGGACGGATCGTCGTGCACCTCGCCGCTGCCCGAGCGCACCCCGCTGTGCACGGAGGTCTGCGACGGCGTCCTGCGCGAGAGCGCCGAGCAGCTGGCGTTCGCCTACACCCCCACGGCGCTCGGCGTGGACCTGTCGGCGCTCGCCAGCCACCACTGTACGTCCAGAGCGGAACCGTGCGGCGGCTCCTCAACCTCGTTCCAGCCGAGGCGCTCATGTTCTCGCCGCAACTGCCCCGCAGTTCAGTCCGAACCTTGGCGGATGTACCCCGCGACGACTCCGTGGACGCCGACGTACGGAGCGCCGCCGTCGCCCGGGAGCGCCTCGCCGCCGGCATCGGTGACGTCCCCGTCGCGGGCAGCGGGCCGCGGTGGCCGCTGCGGCGCGCAGGCCCAGGCCCAGGCCCAGGCGCACGCCGCCCCGGTGCACCGCAGCGCCGAGGCCGCGCTCGCCCTCGCCGCGCACGACTACAGCAAGCAGGCCCGGGCGCCCGCCTCCGCCGGCGAGCAGGGCGACGGCGCGGCCGCGCTGGACGACAAGGTGTTCCCGTGCCCGTTCGCCGAGTGCGGCAAGCTGTACGCCAAGTCGTCGCACCTCAAGGCGCACCTGCGGCGGCACACGGGCGAGAAGCCCTTCGCCTGCACCTGGCCCGCCTGCGGCTGGAGGTTCTCGCGCTCCGACGAGCTGGCTCGCCACCGCCGCTCGCACTCCGGCGTCAAGCCCTACCAGTGCAAGGTGAGCGCAGCGCGGCGGGGCGGGGCGGGGCGGGGCGGGGCTCCCCCGCACTTTGGTGGGGACACTGCACCCTATGCATGGGCCCGGGCGGGGCGGACTTGACTAGACTACAGCACCGCCACGGCGTGCCGCGCGGTTTGCCACCTATGACAGCAGATCACGCTTTCCCAAAGGCCATTATACTAAATTGACACTCTCCTCTCCTCTTTCTTTCAAGATATGCGACAAGCGGTTCGCGCGCTCCGACCACCTGACAAAACACCTCAAGGTCCATCGGCGGCACCGTTGGATCCAGGAGCGGCGGGGACCGGCGGTGCACCCGCACGCACCGGTGCAAGGCGGTGCGGGGGTGGCGGGGGTGGCGGGGGCGGTGCCCGCGGGCGGCGGGCCCGTCCGAGTGGCGGTGTCCGCCCGCCGGCTGTAAGACTGAACTCACTAATGGAAATAAATACGTATACGATATTGAAGCAAATGCATACGGTATGGTGGTATGATTGGTGCCCGTTCGCTCGGGTCGTGGGCTCTCGGCTTCGGGGGACTCGTTATCTCCGAGCTCGGCCCGGCCCCGCACAGCACAGCGCACAGCGCACAGCGCACAGCACGTGTCCCACACAGGCCCGGGCCGGGTCGGCCCTGCTCGGCCCCGCTTGACGTCGCGTCGGCCCCACGGTCGGCCGGTGCCGCGCCGTACCGCGCCGTGCCGGGTTGTGCGCGCCCCTGCCCTGCGCTGCCCTGCCATAGGCCGCGGCTGTTTCTGGTGAACAGCGCTGACGCGGCTGTACGGCCGTGTGTCAGTGTGTCAGCTCCTGCTCCCGGGGGAGCTCCCCGGCGCGGCGCGGCGCCGCTGTCCTTCCCTCGGGCTCATTACCCAGGCAGAGCTGTGTGTGCCCCCCCCCCCCCCGGTAAAAACAGAACAGCAGAGAGGCGTAATCTGCTGAGGGAAGCCGTCTCACGTGTGATTTATATCTGCGTCGTACGTCATCATATTGTATGAAGCTACACTTTTCGCATTGTGTACACTCTTGAAAGCTTACGGTGAATTTCACTGTAAGTTACCTTGAACTTGGCATCACCGTAACTTACGGTGGATTTCACCGTAGGCTACGGTGACATTCACCGTAAGCTACGGTGACATTCACCGTAAGCTACGGTGAATGTCACTGTAGCTTATGGTGAATCAGGGGGAATGACCGTAATTTACGGTGACATTCACCGTAGATTACGGTGAAAATTCACCGTAAGTTACGGTGATGCCAAGGTCACCGTAGCTTACGGTGAAATTCACCGTAAGCTTTTAAGAGTGTATTGCGTGATCCTAAATTCTCGGCATATTTGTGGACGTCTCGGGGTCGAGTTAATGCAGCCTGGAGGCTTTCGTTTCACCTGGCCGGAACATCCGGCAGGACGCACATCGCACATGGTTGCCTGACGCACAGGTTGGTGGTGCCGCGGAGGAGGGGTTGCTGGCATCTACTGCGACTTTGGTATAGATTACGCCTAAAAGAAGAATAATTCACCAACCACCTATTTCTTTTTTTTTTTTGTGCGGTGAACATCTGGTTGGACTTCCCCTCACAGGTGGGTTGAGCGAGGGCGCTGAGACCCAAAATGTCGTCCGAGTAACACTAATTAAAAGTGTTGTTCTGGTAATGTTGAGAGGCGGCAAACTTTAGCCACCCCCTCCCCGCCCGCAGACCGCCACCGCCCGACCCTCCTCGGCTGTTAGCCGGCCCGCCCGCGGAGAGGGGGGTGGGAGGTCGGTGGGCCAACGCAACGGGAGACCCCACAAGTCCCTTCTTCAAGGCAGTTCCCCCCCTCCCCTCCCCTTCAAATTCACCCCCGTTTTAATATTACTATAATAATTATCATAATTATACTCGTTCTCTTGTGGCAAGGAAGCTTTTTCATGTAGCAGCAAGGAGCTATTTCAGGTTCGGTCCCCCCTTCCCCTCGGGGCGCGAGGTGACTCTCCGGGGGAGGGGAGGGGGGGCAGAACGATGCTGCGGTGTTTCATTACATCGGCAATAGCGCCGCCGCGGCGTGTCCGCGGCTGGGAGTGCAGTGCGCAGCCAGCGGCCTTCATGATTGATTGGCCCCGCTGGTGACCAGGGGGTGGGGGTGGGGGACGCCGGGGGACGCTGCGCCAAAAAGGCCGACTGGGACAGGCTGGCCGGGGATGACCGCTCGGGGACGCAGCCTCGGATTAGCAAGTCGTAAATCCCAGTGGGGGGTCCTTCCCATCACCCCGCCCCGCCCCACCCCACCCTGCCCCGTCCACGCCCCGTCTAGCCGAGCGCGACGGGCCCTGGCCTGTGGCCCTGTCCTACCCCGTCATTCCTCGGCGACCACAAAGCTCCCTCAAAGCGTCGTCCTGTGGGGGGTGGCGGCGCCCCCCCCCCAGCCCCGCCCCACCCCGCCCCGCCCCGCCCCTCGCGGCCCCGGCCCGATCATAAAACAAGGCACTTCCGTCGACGCCTGTGGTGCTCTGCGCTCTCACTACCGCCCCCGCCCCTACCCGCCTTCACCAGCGGCTCCAGGTTCTCCCCAGGGGGTACCGCGGCGCTATCGGAGGCGCCGTTATTAAACGAGTTGCCCCTCGCTACCTCCCCCCGCACCCCCTCCCCACTCATGTGCAACCCCTACCGCCACTCTCTCCTACCCCCCTGACCAATCAAAGCGAGCCACGCGGGCCACTTGGACCTGCCGCGCCGTTAAAGACGGACTGACCCGACCCGCGCTCCTCCTGCCCCGCCCGCCCCCCGCCAGTGGCGTAACCTCACCTATCCGCCTGCCTACAGCGTAAAGCTCCGATGCGGTCTCCAGCCACCCCTCCTCCTTCCAATCACCCGCGCGCTCGGTGCCATAGTGGTAGGCCAGGCTGTGATGGGTCATAGCGGATCGCCAGATTGCCTCGTCAAGGAAGCAGAACGACCAGTCCATCCCAGGGTGTCCGGCTACAGTGGGGTGGGGTGGGGTTTGGGGGATTAAGGGTGGGTTTGGGGTGGAGTGGCGTCCATCCGCGGGGTCCTTCACTATAGATTCATTAAAATTTCTGATTTTTCAAGTTTTTTGTGGTATTACTTAAAATTTAATGCTTTATTCTTTTTTTCTTGAGTTTTTCTTGATTTATTTCTGATGGTTTTAATGATTTTGGTTTTGGGTATATACTGATTCTTTTGAGTGGATGACCCATCGGGTCCATCCCGCATCGTCGTGCGCCCACTTGCCTGCACCGAGGCGACGACGGCACGGCACGGCGAGAGAGAGAGAGAGAGAGAGAGAGAGAGAGTTTTAGTTTTTAAACTTGCTTTATTGGGGGAGAGAGAGAGAGAGAGAGAGAGAGAGAGAGAGAGAGAGAGAGAGAGAGAGAGAGAGAGAGAGAGAGAGAGAGAGAGAGAGAGAGAGAGAGAGAGAGAGAGAGAGAGAGAGAGAGAGAGAGACAGACAGACAGACAGACAGACAGACAGACAGACAGACAGACAGACAGACAGACAGACAGACAGACAGGAGACAGACAGACAGACAGACAGACAGACAGACAGACAGACAGACAGACAGACAGACAGACAGATGACGCACTGGTCCTCGTCAGTTGCAATTGCAAAGTCACCCATGGGGATGTAAGATGAAGATGGTATGATGCCGGGCCGGAATATTCTGAACAGTCAGTCAAAATTTTTAAAAAAAGTCAGTCAAAAGAATCTTTGTTAAACACTGACAGGGACGTGGCCCGATCCGCCTGCAGGACTCTTAGCTCTACGCGTCATTTGAGGTAAATTAAGTTTTGCAGCGTATTTACTTCTGATGTAAAGGTGAATACACAATACTGCTCATAGCTCATGCACTCATGCGCTTACGTGGCTCATAAGTTCCTCGTATTCAACTATATGTTTTAAGTGAAAGTGAAAATTTAATATATTACGTACTCGTTCTTTACCACCCACTTAGCTCCACTTGGTGGTAGGAGAACGAGTATTGCTCTCAGCAGTGCAGTGTAACACCAAACATGCTGCCATTTGTATCTCAGAACACAGAATACCCACAGTTATAACAATTATACCATTTGAAACTGGAAATGCTGGTGTTGTTACCAACTGTGAACTTTTTTTTTCTTTTTTTTTTTTACTTTAATCGATTTTTTTTTGAGAACACTTAAGGTGAATCCACAATACTGCTCATAGCTCATGCACTCATGCGCTTATGTGGCTCATAAGTTCCTCGCATTCAACTATAGACTATTCCGGCGGCAGCGCGGAGAAGACAACACGGAAGAACAAGAGGGCCCGTGATTCGTTGCGAGGTCTCCCCCACTACTTTGCGAAGGTGGTGGGGGAAGCCGCTCGACGAATCACGGACCCTTTTGTTCTTCCGTGTTGTCTTCTCCGCGCTCCCGCCGGAATAGTCTATATGCTTTTGGTGAAAGTGGAAATTTAATATATTTCGAAGAAGCCATTTCACCAAGTTCTTTTAGTAGCCTTTTCTATACTATTTGTCGGCTACCTTTGTTGGCTCTTAAAACTTTTGAATTAATCGAATTTCTTGTAGCTTTCTCCCTGAGGGTTATAGGGTGTCCGGGAAATCCTGCAGTGTTGGTGTTTCACTGAATTAACGTGGGTGGCTTGGCTTTTCCTAAAAACTTATGAATTTAGAGATGATATGAAATTTCAGAGCAGGGTAATAAAATGATCATGAAATTTCATTACTCTGTAATAAATTTCAGTGTGTCATTAAATTTCATAACACTTTCATTGAAAGTAATCTACAAAATGTCATTAAATTTCAAACATTTTTAACATTGAGGATTTAGACCGATTATTATTGATTTTTTGGCATCACAAGATTGTCACTGCGGTTATCAATGATTATGTATGACTATCAGTGATGATGATTGTCATTGATGATTATCGTGATTATCGACTGGTTATCCACGATTATGACTGATTACTTGTGACTCTGTGGTTATTTCGTTTGTCTTATTATGATTATCCAAAGATTATTGTGATTGTCGAATAAGTTACCCGTGATCACCATTGATTATCGTGATAACCTGTGATTATCTCGATTGTCTGATTGTTATGACTATCAAATAATAACCTGTGATTATCTCGATTGTCTGATTGTTATGACTATCAAATGATTATCGAGGAGGTGTACGAGGATTATTGAAGAGGTAGACCCTAGGTGACGGGTCGCGCGTCGTGCCGCCTCGAGGCCGCCGCCGACGTCATGTCCACGCTATTGATCTCTTTCTGTTCCTCCAGGCGCGAAGCTGCAGGACGAGCTCGTCGCCCTGTACAGCTCCGACAACAAGCAGATGCTGGTCCCTGGTCCCGCCCAGTATTCTTACACTACAAACCCAACAGTCAACTAAGTAGCCTGTTCCTAATGTGTACTTCAAAGCACGCGCCGGACGGACGTGACGTGTTGGTTCCGGTTGGTGCTACTGCTGCTGCTGCTGGCGTTGCGTCGTGTCCTGTGCGGTAGGTGGAAATATGACATTTATTCAGCCTTTTTGTATTTTTCAATTGAAAGATCTTCTGAGACCGTGGGAAATGTGTCGGCGTAGTAGCGTAAAACTCCGAATATTTACTACATTGCGAAAGTGGGGTGATGTAGGTTTGAGATGTGAGAGGGGGGAGGTTAGGTTTGTTTTTGGTGGCTTCTTTTAGCAAATCTGCTGAAAGCTCAACATTTATTTAGTAATTCAAAAGCAGTTCTTTGTGTTTGTGTGTTATTTGAACATTGTCGTTGTCAAACATTTAATGCAGGTTGTGGGATGAACATTTATCTCGTTGCCATTTACTCGTCAGTATGAAATTAAGATTTCATGGAAGGCAAAACTCATGACTAGAGATTGAGTTAGTTGTTAAAGTTAGCTCAATATATTACATTACATTGGATTAATGATTTCAAATCTAAGTAGCATTTGTAGAAAATACTTGTGAAGATAGGGCTGCAACATTGTTGTTGCCTGAAAGTTAATGTTGAATGTCGTGGTTGTAAAGAAAAGCCTAATTAGTGGTGTGTCGTAGATTGTGGTAGGAGAAAGGTCCATTTAAAATGAGTGCTGATGGAAAGAGTGGCATTTTTGTTGTCAAGAGAAGATGGGTTTTTGATCAATGTTGTAAAGAAAGAATAGGTTTGTTTGAGTTGAAGAACTAGCAAACTTGAGTTGTGCGTGAAAGGGAGAAATGGAGTTTTGATAGTAAAATAGTGAATAACAGTGGTAGGATTTGTATGGTTTGTCAAGTTGAGAACATAATGTATGGATCAAGCTTGTAGTAGACTGTACGGGGTCTATGTTAGTTGGAGCTTGTCAACGTCGACAAGAAGCAGCCAGTAGTGGAAGCAGTTGCGTGAACTGGGCAAATGTCTAACAAGTTGAGGGGTGCAGGGTCTGCTTTGTGGAGGCTGCTGTTTATTTGTGCTCAATGCTCGGTTTTGTTTGTTGGCACCAAGCATTGTTTTTTGGTGTGAAGTGAACGATATTGCAAAGTGAATATTTATTGTGTCATTTTGGCTTGCTTAATATAAGATAATTTCCAATGTCTTGTCACGGGTGTGACTGTCGAGTTGTTGTTGATTTTTTGGGGGATGAAAAACAAAAGCATAAAGTGTGGTGATGATATTTTCTTTGTGGGGAAGTGTTTTCCCCATTGGTCAAGTTTTGTGATGTGGAGTTTGCCAGATTGCAAAGAATTGCTGAGGTTGTTTGAAAGCAAGCACATTGTGTTATAATTGGGTATTGTCTGTTGCAGTGTTGAGCACGGCACGTCCTGTACGGCTCTGGGCACGTCGAGTCCTGTCGCAGTCGCCGAGAGGTCAGGGAAGGGGAGGGGGAGTGAGCCTCCGTCCGTATGGGGTATCGCCATGTGGCGAGGCAAGTGGGTGGCTGATGAGCTGATTGGTCAAGAGTGCGCGTGAAGGCTGGAGTATCTGCGAGCAGGTGAGAGGTGAGTATAGCTATTTTTCGGCCGGTCGTCCGCCAGATGGCGTTTTGACCCGGCCTTTGATTTTGTTTGCGCGGCATGACCCACAGAGGATCACTCAATAAGTCAAATTTTCGGGGGGGCCCCCGAAATCGGTGGTGGGGTTGCGGGTGGGGGACATACTTACTCGCACTCATAATTGTTGATTCTTAAATTTTTATTGTGCTATATCCTCCATTCTACAGGTTTGGCACACCTGGCCTCCCCCCTCCCTCCCAGGCTGGCTGGTGCACTGCCTGCGACTGGATGTTCCACCAAGGGCATTCCGTCACCAAGATGGACCAAGTCTTGATGAGCTGCGACAACTTCCTGGAGGAGAAACACAAAACAGAACACGCAGGTGAGAATCTTTACTTGGCTTTTTCTATTCCTACTCCTTGATTAATAGATTTGAAACTTACTTTGTTTTTCTTCTTCCAATCAGGTCAGTTGGCTGACTTCTCTTCTTCACGCTGATTTAGTATCTTCGAGGTTTCACCAACAGTTCCGCAAGTTGGGCCAAGCAGGCGTTGAACTATCCACTGCTCCACAAGAGGATCCAGAATGCTTCTTGGGAAGCCTGTGTAAGAATTAATTTATTAGTTACAAAATTATTTGTCTCAACACTTGAAAAATATTCACTCAGTTTTCATTCGCACCTTGTCGACTCCACCAATCCAAGCGAAGCAGCCACAACGTTGAAGAGTCATTCACATTACATGAATGAAATACATCAATAAAGAAATGCACATAGTACTTTTCTTGTTGCGTATCTTCTCCTTCGCTCCTCCTTTGATGTCCAAGGTGACACCGCTCACATCCTGCACGTTGAAGGCACCTAGAACATAGAGATGAAAAAAAAAGTGAGTTGGTGCTACAGTGATGACCACTGAAGTCCAACTAGATGGGGGAAGGGGGACAAAGCTCTGCAAAATCACCTCCCTAGGCCGACAGACACACGCCGAGGCGCAGGTGAGGGGAGAGGGGGGGGGGGGGGGAGGTTCTTCGCTCCCGAAGAACCCCCCCCCCCCCCCCCCCCCCCACCCCTCACCTGACCCTCGGCCCGTGCCCATCGGCCCAGGAAAGCGAGTTTGCAGACCTCTGCCGGGAGTGCCTGTTTATCCTCTGCGCGAGAGCCTTCTGTGCCTTTAGTTATCCTCTACAGGCAAGAGTTCGTGCTTTAACCCACAGCAACGGGGGGGGGTTGTAACCGGACAACCACGGGGCGGGACGGCTCCGCCAAGCCACCTACAGTGCGGAAAAAACACCCACACTGCAGGATTTCACCCACACCCAGCCCTCGGGACCGCTACAAGAGATTTAATTTATGCACAAGTTTTAAGAGCCAACAAAGGTGGCAGACAAATAGCAGAGAAAATGCTGCTCAAATTACTTTACACAAGGCAGTTGGATCAGCAGTAATGACTGCACCACCAACCCAGTGATTGCTCACCTTAATTTAAAAACTTGTGATTTTGCTGCAGGTCCTTGTGTTGAAGAGCGACAGCCAGTGGATCCCAAGATGCCCAGTGAGAAGACCCCCACCGCGACGCCGGCACCAGCCCTGCAGAGGAAGAAGGAAAACTCTAACAATTACAAGATTCAAGACAACAAACAGTTTTCAAAGGATTGTCACTAATTTCAGATTAAATAAAATACTGAAAAAAGTATAACATGGCAAGATATTTTTTTTTTCTTCCTCAGGAATAAGGCTTGCTTAAAATAACACAACATTACCAAAGATTTTAAAACCAGTTCTTAAATTGTTTTCCTAGTCTAAAGTTGGTCTAGGGGTACTAAAAATTCAGCTTGCAGGATCGCATGCAGTTTCAGATAAAAAAAAAATTTGACCCAAAATCCTAAAAATGCAAAGGCTATACCCTTGCCATTTTTGAGGCGAAAACCATCGAATCTCTCCGATCGACTTCAAATTCACAGGGAACCTTCGTTACACTCTTAGAAAAGAATACCGCAGGTCAGAAGCGCCCTTACAGCCTTACTTTGAGAGAAATAAGGAAAATAACACCTAAAAAAAATTTCAGAAATAACTGCATTTCTGCTTCAGAAACAGTGTTTGCGGGTGATCCTACCCTCGGAGCTTGATCTAGGGGTGCGTAACAGTCACTCAGCACGACCCTATAATTTTCTGGGGAAAAAAATTTTTCACCCAAAATCCTAAAATCCAAAGGCTATAGCCTTGCCATTTTTGAGGCGAAAATCATCGAATCTCTCCGATCGACTTCAAATTCACAGGGAACCTTCGTTACACTCTTAGAAAAGAATACCGCAGGTCAGAAGCGCCCTTACGGCCTTACTTTGAGAGAAATAAGGAAAATAACACCTAAAAAAATTTCAGAAATAACTGCATTTCTGCTTCAGAAACAGTGTTTTGCGGGTGATCCTACCCTCGGAGCTTGATCTAGGGGTGCGTAACAGTCACTTAGCACGACCCTATAATTTTCTGGTGAAAAAATTTTTTCACCCCAAATCTCTAAAATCCAAAGACTATAGTCTTGCCATTTTTGAGGCGAGAATCATCGAATCTCTCCGATCGACTTCAAATTCACAGGGAACCTTCGTTACACTCTTAGAAAAGAATACCGCAGGTCAGAAGCGCGCTTACGGCCTTACTTTGAGAGAAATAAGGAAAATAACACCTAAAAATTTTTCAGAAATAACTGCATTTCTGCTTCAGAAACAGTGTTTGCGGCTGATCCTACCCTCGGAGCTTGATCTAGGGGTGCAAAACAGTCACTCAGCTCGACCCTATAATTTTCTGGGGAAAAAAATTTTTCACCCAAAATCGCTAAAATCCAAAGGCTATAGCCCTTGCCATTTTGAGGCGAAAATCATCGAATCTCTCCAATCGACTTCAAATTCACAGAGAACCTTCGTTACACTCTTAGAAAAGAATACCATAGGTCAGAAGCGCCCTTACGGCCCTCACACATCTCTATGGGCATGATGCAATAGATTGAGGAAGTCGCAATCAGTCCTCGTTTTCGTAAATCCAGATTTATTTTATTCTTACACTACAAGAACAAAGAAAATCCAAGAATTTCAATTTTAGAAAAAAAAAGACTAGGTTCTACGCAAACTTAAGGACCTCTGGCAAACATAAAACCACAGTGTTAATAAAATTTATCAGACAAGGGGACAGAACAGAAGCCCAGTTCTCAGCAGCTGCTGATGTTTACAGTCCCTTTCTAAAGAAAACGTCCTAACTATTTTCATTTCTTATAGTGTGTTACAGATTTTTGAGGTTTTTTTTTGAATCGACTTGACCCGCCAGTGATTTGTGTCTGAAATATGGACTTGAAATACAAATTAGGAAAGATGTACATAACCTCGTCACCGTCCCCAGGCAAAGGTTCTGCCATTTCACAAAAAACTTTGAGTCCTCTCTCAAGTCACAACAAAAATCAATGAGCTGCATCATATTTTGAAAGGAAAACCACCGGAGAGGGACGAAATAAACAGAATATTCAAAGAAGATAGTGTAGCTTACAGGTATCCGACATAAAACAACTCCCAAGATAAAACAACAACAACAACAACAACAACAAGCTTCGAGCCGCCGACGCCGCCGAGCCGAGCCGAGCAGAGTCGAGCCCAGCCGAGCCGAGCCGAGCCCAGCCCAGCCGAGCCAAGCCGAGCCGAGCCGAGCCGAGCAGTCCAAGAGTCCATGCGGTGCGTTGCGGTTGGAGCGACAGCGCCGTGACGGCAGGCAACCCAACCACCTTCCGAGTCGTTTTGGAAGCTGATATACGAGCCCCCTACCTTACCTACATACTGCAGTGATAAAGTAATTAATAATTGGCTCGAAAGAAGTTATACGTTTATAATAAAACAATCCTCGTGATTTCCTGCTGTTTCCAAAAATAAATGTAGTGACCTATTTTCGAGTCAAATAAGCAATTAGGTGGAGTGAAAATCTGGCATCACGTAAACGACCCTGGAAAAATGTACTACAAGATATGCAAAGTCAAGCTGCAAGGTCCGTTTTGACCCACAAGCAGCCCTTTTAGCTTCGGGAAGGGCTCAAAG